>DWKL01004216.1:0-10775 GCA_018249415.1 Phareas burnsi
GGGAGAGGTCCGGCCCCCACTTATACAAGGTTACTACTGACCCAACCTAATCTAAACCCAATAAACTTATATCTAATCTTATAAGTAATCTTTAGAACTAATATTCATAATTCATTCTTATTGCCTCTTTTGTAAACGATACACTATAGTTCCACATGAGAAAACTCTGTATTATGGGTACCATGAGTACACAACGACAAGTGCACAAACATCTAGCCCCAAATTAAATATCGGCATCGAAACTAGAACCATATGCTAGGTAGATATATTCAGTTATTGAGATTATATATTTTTAAGCCAGAAAGAGTAGTACTATAGCATAAGAAAACAATTTAAATACGAGTATTTTGTATGTTGAACAATTTAAATGCGAGTATTTTGTATGTCACAAAAATCAGTAAAACATGATACCATAACTGAGTTTCACTTAAAGTTAGAAATTACGATGCACGTCACCGTAGCTGGCGTAAATAATTGTGTTTTAATGACATTACTTTCGAAATGAGCGGGTGAAGTTAGGAATGTGAATTGTCGAATTTTCGTGTAATAATTCAGGCAACTTTACCCGTGAGGGTGTTTGGAAACTTCACTATGTTTCAGAATATACAGCCGTTGCTTTCCCAGATAGGATATCGTTTACACAGAGATAGAAATCAAATAAACTTCGACTCTATTTGATTGATAGATAATGACTTTTCGTACGGCTGCCTGTGAAGTTACGATTCTTTTCGATTGATAGATTTTTAATACGGCTGTTAGACAATTCAAACTGACTGTCAGAAGATTAAACGTAGTACAGTGGCAGTGGTTTATCCTTAAGACGATTAAGGACAATATTATAATAAACTGCAACCACCCACTCAACAGTGGGGATGGTAAACACTACTATAGCCGGACAATATATTATAATATTTTTATCAATATTATAATATAGTGAGCCACTATATCAGTCGCCGGGAGATGGTTATCTCCTGAGAACAAGGCCAGATAAAGAGGGAACCCTCGAGACTCGCATTTCCCCCGCTGTCCCCCTCCTCTGTGGTGCAATCAGTGCTGTAAGGTATGGTAGGCCGGTAGGGCCGGAAGTCCCACTTTCGTTCGTTCGACAATATTATATCATCATAATAATCATAAAAAGGACCGGGAAGGAACTAAGGAAAATTTGGTATGCTTTTTTTTATGTCCATCCATTCATCCATCAACCTTTCAAAGTCCACTGCTGGACATAGGCCACCCCTAATCAGCGCCACTCCAACCGGTCCTGTGCTTTCTGAATCCAACGGTTGCCCGCTGTCTTCTTCAAGTCATCAGTCCACCGTGTCGGGGGAGGGGGTGACCTGTGCTCCTTTTGCCTAAACGTGATCGCCACTCTTTTTTATGTAAGATGTGTTTTATCTGTGGTATGTTTTGTGCTTTTTAACATACTAAATATTATAAAAAAATAACATAACATGCAATAGTTGAGATTCTGCTATTGATCGTTTATGAATGAGGGGTTAACGTTTCCGTAGGACACGTCTTCAATAATTGAATAAACTCTTTTACTGAATATCCCTAGGTAACCGAACGAATAGCTGTTAAATATTCCGACCGAATACCTACTTTGTTGGGAAGTCAAGTTAAAAGGTTCGTAATTAATGATCTGTTACGAAGCTAATTATTACCTGACTGTTGTGTTGGAAACTCCATTTATTTCGGTTGGAAAAGAAAATAAAAAACCTGGTTGCAAAACAATTTTTCAAATAAATTCTTTAAAGTAAGAAGAGAATAAGCGAATAATATAAAAAGATAACGGGGACAATAGCATACATATACAACAGTTTACAGAGATTTTGTTTTCGGATTATTCGGAAGCAATTTCGTATTGTTAGCGGATATTCATACATAAAGAAGACGTAAAAAGTAAATAACATTAGTATTATACATTTCTAAATATTCCTTTTAGGTATCACTAATATACGTCTATCAAATTCTACTTACCTTTGAATAATTATGACATGAATGGAGTCGTAATTCAAATTATTAAATATTTAAATAATCCCAGGAAAGGAACTTGTCTAAATCAGAGGTAACTTTCATAAAGACATACTTCCCGTATTGCAATTTATTTCACATTGATAATATATTATTTATAGCACTAGTAGATACCCACAACAAAAGTGAAAACTATTAAACTTGTAGATTCAGATCTATGAATTTAATGTAAATCTTGATTGGCATAGAAGTTAAATGTATGTCAAATCGAACGTATGTAAGGTCTGATCTTTCGTCTGCGTCCCCCATCCCTCTTATATTAATAACAGTAGGTTGTTCTGTTGCGTTCTCGTTTGTGTTAAGGCAGATACACTTTTTCAAGGCGTTCTATTTTAGTTCTCAGAAGCAGCAATGGATGTGCCGTTGACTTAGGCATTATTTTCTGTGTGGAGTCGGTCACAGAAATCACGGGCGGCAGACTACTTAAGGTGGGCTACATATTAATTAGACAGTATCAATTCAATAGAGAAGAAATCATATCACATAGTGATGGCGTAAAATATGACTATCCTATCATTTCCCGTGAATGTGGAACAATACCTCTAGGCGTAAGTCATTCAATATCTGCGATCATCAACATGTATAGCGAAGTGCCGTGACTGCAGTAAAAATCGATTTGACCTGCGGTCACTAGGGAACTTCACTTGGGTATTGATGATGGGTTATATAGGGATGATGATAGACAGTAAAACTGTAGTTCGGGAGGTACTACCACCGCTCTCACAATCCATCCTGTAGCAATTCCTGTGTTTCGGTTGGAGTGGTGTGGTGACCACCTTAGTTTTCAGGAGTGACGCATCTGCGTATGACTTCCGATAGGACTTCAATCCTGTTTGATGTTAGATGTGGGTAACCAAGAGCTGCAGTGACTCCAGGAGATCCGCCTGCTCGTTTGCTACTCTTCAACCATAAAAATATGAATGGAGGATGTACATTTATGTAAATAATAAGTATCCACAGACCACAAATACGTAATAAAAAAAGATAATTGGTTTTACAGTCCCCGCCTAGCTTAAATTATATTTTTTTATAAAATAAAACAAAACAAAAGCATACAATGGCAAGTGGCGCGGTAATCACAGAATCGGGTCAGGCGCCCCAGACTTTGCCGACCGAACAAATAAATTATTATAGTAGAGTTCGCGGTATTTAGGTAACCACAAGTCACATGACAAGCGACGAGTTATGCAAATGCGACGTACTGCCTGCTTTGAACACGTTGCAAAGCTTTTAACTAGAATAGCGAAGACCATGAAACGATACTTTAACTGATCGGAAAATGGCTTGCTCCATTTTTCCGCGGTCGTTCGACCGTGTTGACCGATAATAGATGTAAGCCTTTTCCTTTTTAATGATCAACCCGTCACTGTTTCACAGCTGTAATCCCAAATGAGATAGGTTCAAGTCATAGTTGACAAAGTTGGTCAAAGTGAGTGACATTTTGTGAACACTGGGCTACGAACGAAGCTTCCCGACATTGCTCTTAAAATAAGTAGGCTGAAGTGGCATAGGCTGGCCACATCGCTTGGAGGGCCGATAACCGCTGGGGAAGGAAATTCCTCGAGTGGCGACCACGTCTAGGCAAAAGATGAAAGGAAACATTATGAGGAAACCTGCATGCCCGAGAGTTCTCTGCCAAGTTCTCGATACCGTGTGAATTCTACCAGTCCGCACTTGGCTTGGATGGTGGATAATGGCCTCAGCCTTCTTATTCTGACAGAAGACCTGTGTCCCGCAACTGGACAGTAATAGGTTGATGTTGAGGCTGTCGGTACTTTAACACTTTTTCCTTTATACTGCTGGGAGTTTATATTGGCGCTCAACTTTTCTTATCACAATAAAGTTGGTTGTCTATTATTCTTGGTAAACACGAATAGTGTGTACTGTGCAGTATGTATAGTGACGTCAGAGTCAATAAAAAAACAACAATTCCCGCTACGGTTGCAAGCAGCATTTTAAGCCTCAAGAGGGCTAAACTATGTATAAGAAGTTAGTCGGATATAAAGCAGATAGCGTACAGGCGGTTCGTGTGTTATTGCGTTTGTTTTTTGTTATTTTAATGGAATTTTCTGTTTTCTGTATATGTTATTATAAAAGTGTATTATTTTATTGCTTTTCATTTGTAGGAAACAAGCATGTAGTCCACCTGACTGTAGATAGTCACTTACACCTATGGACGCTCGTAATTAGCCCTAAATAGTATTAATAATATTAATAATCTTAGTGGACAAATGGTCCACTAGGATTATTAATATTATTAATACTAGGATTTGATAATGACAAGTACACTGACACTCAGATCCAGAATAGAAATTTATCGCATGATTAAGATAACTGCTTGCTCAGGGATCGAACTCGGACCATTTGCGTGTCAGAATAGTATCATGACCGTTGCGTCTCGTCGCTCATGTAATAAAGGGAGACTTTTACCCAGTAACCCTTTTTTTCTACGAAATGGCAGTAGCAACCGCATGTTACTTTTCTGATGTTACGCGATCACTCCTTCCGACACCAAATTGCAAGAATCTTGAAGAATTGACCAGAGATCATAACAAATGTATTGATGCCCTTGACAAAAATGTGTTGATGGCCTTGAGAGGTAAATTAGAACGCCACACAATATCATGTCTTACTTCAGGTTTCAAACCAGAACACTAGATAGAAAACTCTGAGGCATGTAGATTTCCTCACCATTTCTTTAAACGTTAAAACAAGTCATAATCATTTTTAATTCGCACGTAACTTCAAAGAAATAGGGGCGCGTGCAGGATTTGAATCCCGAACTCCCTTTCAAGATCGAAATTTTACCACTAGGCCATCATCGTTTCTTATCTGTATACCATACTATAACAAGCTATACAAATGCTTCCAAATTAAATAAGCCAAAAATGACACAAGCTTGTATGATTTAAAAATAGAACACGAAGAAGTTATGAACATAACTGCCGGTCCCACCACTTCTGTTGAACAGTTAGGTACATACAAATGGAACAATTATTTTCCTGCCTCACACCGCGCTCTAACTCATTTGCGGCTGAAATAAACAACTTTTCGCCACTCCCCACCCTCTATTTGCACACACACAATCTAATGTCCCTGCAAATATTTGTGCGTGAGACTGTAACGCCTGTTCAGCTAAAAGCTAAGCAGCGATGTTGTATGTTAAAATCTTTGATTGTATACTTGACCAGATGGACGATCGCGCGCAAAAGAAATTGCTACCAGATGTCGGCGGTCATATTTATTATGCATGACATTATAATCAATATTTACCCATTATAAAACATCAATCAAAATTTATCTTTTATAAAAGTCTAATATGTACAACTTTTTTCATATTAAAACTATTATAAAATTGCGAAAAAAATGCAGTCGGAGAAGGACAGGGCTTGTGCGTCAACCATAGATGTTTTGGATTGTGTTTATAAGTCGAAGAGACATAGGGCGGTGCGGTGTCTAGTCAAGTATATAATTGAAGGTCAAAATGTTTAAAGCTTTCTAATTGGACAAGTAATGAAAGGTAAGAAAAATGTCCCTTGTTGTTAGTGTTTAAATTTCTATCTCAAAGGAGATAGTTACAAAACTGCCAGTAACAAAACAGTGAACGATTGTATGAATTCATGAATGAATATGTTATTAAAATTAGATTTTTTGACCAATAGCTATTATGATAATATATTGACTATTTAATTATCTCCGCCTTATTTATGTCACAAGCCATTTCCCCAATATATAATATCTCTTTACCCTTACCTACTTATTGGTAGTAATCGCAATAATTTATATTCAGATAAAATTGTAACAAAATTCAGTTCAGACAAAGGCTGAGATAAAAGCAATATCGGAGCTATAAGTAGTTTCCAAATGGCGGTCTGGAGTTGTTTGCTTCCGGGACAAACCACTTGGTCTTGGTCTTTGTTCGCTCCCTCATTGGACAGTATTTGCTCAGTTATCGTCTAAAGACTTTGCAAATATGTCCGGGCTTAGTACACCCAACTTAAGTAGACTTCGGTAAACATGAAGGAAACCAGACCAGTCATTATGAGTCCACTTCGTTTTAACTAGTGGAAAGTATAAGATTTTATTCCTTATATATTTTTGGTTGTTGTAATATTCCTGATACCAATTGGGATGGCAAAAGGACAAACAGGTTCATAATTTAGCAAAACCTCTTTAACCCCACTGTACCAAGTCCACTACACACATGAAGCGGGTAGACATTCGAGCTAACATTAAACTACCCTCCTACGACTTCATAATCATAGACGATATTTGAGAGGTGGTACAACTATAGTTCGTCTGGGGAAGTACCACTGCCGCCCTCATAATCCGCCGTGAAACAGTTTGTTTCGGTTGGAGAGGTGCAGTTGTCGGGCACACTTACAGTGAGGTGACCATCTTAGTCCTCAGGTGTAGTGACGCATTTATGTACGACCTTAGCCAGAACTTCAGTTTTGTTTGAGGTTAAATGTAGGTGTCCATGGGCTGTAGTGACCACTTAACATCAGGTGGCCTGCACGCTCGTTTGCTACTCTTCGGACAAAAAAATACATCACAGTTGTCAACTCAATATGTACCAATGTACCATATATGTACTATGTTATCTTTCTTAGGAAGGGTTAAGGTACATAGTCAACTGGCTTGACCTACTGGGCAAGCCAGTTGACCGAATGAAGTTCCAGAATATACTCGAAATATATGGGGTTCTAATGACGTTTTTCTTCACTGTTAAGGTGTTATCGGACTTACGTTGTTCATGGCTTTCGTTACCTCAGTAATATAAATCATTCTTATCGTAATTGACTAAATGTTTTATTCCCTTAAAATAAACTTCCTGCTAGATAAATATTGTCAATAAACTCGGCTACGTTCTCTTAACTTCGGTTCGGCACCTATACTTACATGAGACTTACCTACTTTAAGTTTTTAAGTTATGTTAGCAATTTAGTCTTCAAGAGTATCGGAATATCTCTGATCGATTTCAAGAAGATTATAATTATATTGGGATTCGATAGTAGCATTGCAGCACATATTTATTATTGTATTACATCGAATCTTCCAGTAATATAGCTTGATATAGACCTCTTTATATCGATTCTTATGTATCTCATACAAATCAAAGATGTTTGTGACCACTTAAGCGGTCTGTTTATGTAAATAACGTAGTTAGTTTATAAGCGTAAAACATTGACGGTGTTCCCTGATTGTCTAGAGTTACATTAGATTCCCAGTCTTGATCCCGGATTTCGTCATAGTTCTGGTTTTGGACTTATTTCCGGTAAATTCTCATTCTTGATCCTAATTACGACAATCCCAAGAGTGTCTGCAGCGCTTGCAGTGCAAGGAAACATTTACCTCGACCTAATTTTCTAAAATATGAAATAATTCTATGCTAAGTATATTTTATAGCATAAACATGTATAAATTGTGACATTACCAGACCATAGTAATGAAATGATTATGTTGTCATTGGGTCTTGACACGTGTTCGAAATTCGAAATTATTCGAATTGAAAAGTGGTTGAAATTTGAATCACGAGATTCTGCTACATTGACAGATATATTTAGGCCAAGTTGATAAATGCGTATAAAAATAATTTTATTTTTATTAAAACATAACGCTATTGTCTTTCTTTCTTCATTCATTCTTATGTTCAAATTTCAAATTTCAAGTCTCAAGCTTATCAGGAAATTACTTTCAAATCGATTTTAAAATTCCACCCGAACGGACAATACGGAAGCGAGCTAAGAACGTGGGAGAATTTTGGATAACATGTAGTAAAAAAAAAATCCTTGAGATATTTATTTATTAATTTTTTTTACTAAAGATAAATTGCGGGTTACATAACATGATATGATGCACGTGGTTCATGCCTAAACGTTATTGCGGTATTGTTGTAAATACATAAAAAGTACAAATTCGATACAATTTCGTCGAACCAATTATGGTTCATTACAGTTATGGTTATCAAAACGTTTTTCGTGTTCCCTATTAAAGCGAACATGGAAAACGTTTCTACTTACTTTTTACCACTCGACTGTTGCGCAATCCCACAGACAATGACTGATTTTGTATGACGTACGCGTTACAAAATATTTCAGCCGCCATTATTTCGTCGGTTCATATTTGACTCAAAAATTCACCATAGATTAAGAAGAAAAATAGAGTAATCATCCTTTGATACATTTATTTATCTTCTTAGGCTATGATGCTGTAATTTACATGATTTTAAGTGGGTTTTGCAGCCCATAGACATCAGACTATTCTAAGCAAATAAGAAGTATCTGACGATGCACGATTACTATTGAAGACTTGAGCACTTTGTTTTAAAACGTCTTCAGTAAATAAAGTGTAAATAAGTCTGTCAATTGACACATTTGACAGTTAAAAGCTCCATGTTCTACGAAAGTTTGTTCAAACTAATGTTAAAAATCCCATTACAGTAGGCGTGCTTTGCCATATCATCTAACATTTTATACTCAAATATTCTAGTAACATAATGGAATAAATGTATGTGTACATGTGTAATATTTGATATATAGATGAATTCATTCGTCGGTGGCAATGTTAGGGTTGCCAGGTGATTTCACTTGTTTCAATAATCATAACATATTATAATGTTATTTTAGACGTTGGATGATTCCTTTCTTATTATGTATGTAATCGTTAATTACTTTTGTATATGATTCATTCGCAAATATGACCATATTCCGATTGTCGCACTAAACTCTGGCTTGCAATCCGATTTAGCCGGATTATACATGTGATTTTTGCCCTGTACCGCGCGCTATTTAACACGATCACTTTTTTTACCTAAAATATCTTTTCCTTTATCTATACTTCAGTTACGATCACTATCTTCGCTCTTCTGTTCATCTCTCTTTGAAACTCCCGATCATTCTCTCATTTAAAAATCACTCTTATTTAAAAATCCTTTATTACTCTATGGAATGATCTTTGGGAAACGTCGTGCTCAGTCACTTGATTCATTTAAAAACCAAGTGAAGAAATTATACTCAGAATCGTGACTCTCCTTCCCGTTATTTTCATTTCCACTTTTTCAATATGTTCATTGCTGGTTTTATACGTGGTTTCCTTTGTGTATTATTTATTTATATCAACTGCGTTGTGCTTGATTGTACCTAGATTTTGTGACACCAAAATATATACTGATTATAAATTTATTAAAGAAGATAAGATTTGAAAATACGATAAGCTATTGTTTATAACAGAGTTCAGTCTTAATTATTTAGAAATTGGTGAGAAATATTCAGAAATATCTACAAACGGGGTTCGCCTGGCAACCCTATAGTGAAGTGACAATTTTATTGCTCACTCCACGGACCGCCCGCGGGAGTGTTAGTGATGCAGAGGCATTTTATTTCGCTTATTTACTGCTTATAGAATTGTAACAAGTTGAGACTTTCTCCGTGGTGTGGACTTAACGTTGCGATCGCGATGTTTTGCTAGACTTTATTTGAATAAGGCAAATATTTGATTTACTAGATAATTTGAGACATAAATCGACTTTCTTATTAAGAATTGCGCAGTCTCAAATTGTACTTATTTATACCTAAGGAGATATATGCGAAATATAGAGGAATGTCTCCACTTTACCAAAACATGACAGAACCATATATGCATAAAAAGTAACATGCTTAAATGAAGCAGTTAAAGTTTTAAATCGATATACAAGTTTTGACACCGTAGTTTGATTCTATTTTTCATAGCACGTGTGCACTACCTGTATATTCATTGACAAATGTTTAAAATGTGATATTAAATTGCTGGTACATTATTATGTGTGTTACTTAATAGGTGAAGAACGTTCTTCCACCGCGCTGCCCTCACAATCCACCGTGATCGTCGGATACGTTTACAACCGATGCGATCATCTTAGCCCTTAGGTGAGGTAAAACATTTACATCCGCCCTTAGATAGCATTGGAGACCTTGATATTAGATGTGGGTGTCAATGAGCTGCAGCAATTACTTTACATTAAATGGCTACATTCGTTTACTACTCTTCTAATTAAAAGAAAAAATAACTTTAAATGTTACAGGATGACATTTAAATTGTTTTTATCAGTTTTTTTAAACATTTTCCACAGTTGAGTTAGTTGAGTTTGTTCACAGTTAATCTAATTCATCCTTAAGTTAAACTAATTAATCTATACAAGATTATTGTGACTGAACCGTCTGCCAGATTCTATTACGCTTTGCGATACGCCATTAGGGAAGGAAACAGTAGCTAGTATCAACTTCAAAGGGAGTAATGCGTGTTGCTCGTTTCAAACGATATCGCGCGGGAAATGTATCCACCCTGTGCTTTCGTTTTACTTTTCCCCGGCGCGAACAAACGGTGAAGGGATCTTGTTATCGCGCAATGTGCGTGAAAGAGTGGTTTGTTCTTGAGATGCCTTTAAAATGTTTGTAGGACCTAATGGGAGGTGGAGGGTGCTTCAACAGCATCATTACGCATGCCGAACCTTTTATTTGCGATAAATGCTATTTTATACGTCTCCTACGGGTATTTTGCAAAGTTTGGGTCTTTTGTAAGATACTTGTTGTATATTAGACCAAAAATATTATTTTTTTATAGATTATTGCTCAGTACGAATTTTCCCCGCAACGGTGAAGGCCTTCAGCCCAGTATACTTCAGTATACCCCCACATTGCTGCTACATTTTTTTTTACGTATCAAGAGTAGCAAACGGGCGTGCAGGCCATCTAATATTAAGT
>DWKL01004217.1:0-10773 GCA_018249415.1 Phareas burnsi
ATAATGTTGTGTTTCGGTTGGAGAGGTGTGGTTGCCAGGCACACATATAGCGAGGCGACCATCTTAGTCCTCAGGAGCAGTGACGCAACCATATACAACCTCAAACGGAACTTCGGTTTTGTTTGTAGTTGGATGTGGGTGTCCATGGGCTGCGGTGACCATTTAACATCAGGTGGCTTGCATGCTCGTTTGCTACTTTAAAAACATAAAAAAAAAATGTGGATTTTGTAACTATTAAATAAATGAATAAATATCGTATATCATTGCTGGACCTCGCTGAGGTCTGGAGCGCAATCTGCATACGAGTGATGCTTGTAGCAATCCACATGAAGGATGGAAACAAATAGGGAAATATGGTGGTATCTTCTATTGTTTACTGCGGTTACACGAACGCCATTATTCGCGTTGGTTGTGTTGTATTGAAGAGTGTGAAGGCTGTCTTAATTTCAATTACATGACACTTTTGTAAAGCTCCTATTCCGTTATAGATTTTACACCCGTTTGCTACGTTTGTAACATAAAAAATAGCAAAAATCTCACAATAATTAAATACACGATTTTTACATGGTCAATTTCCGCGATGTTATGCCCTAATCACGTAAGTGACACAGATAACGTAAATAGGTGATTCCATTCATTCCGAGCGCATGTAGTGTGACCATGTGCGCTTCGCGTGTGCGCCATGCAACCGCCACGCCGCCGGTTCATGCCGCGGAAATACTGGGAACTATTGTTGACTATACAACGACTTTTATGACCACTCAAAACGATATTGATTTTAAGGCGGATCTAGACGCATTTGATCTGTATTGTAACGAATCCTGTAAGGTGACGCAATTAGCATTGACATAGCTCCTCAATGTGAGCTATAAGCTCAATGTGAGTCCCGTAGGTGAAGATGTATTCAAATGTAGTAGCATATTTTGTGCTACACCTTTCACCTGTTTCTGTCTTATAATAGCGGTTTAGAGATATTAATCTTAGGCGTTCAGGGCCGCGACGTATTTGTAATCTCTGTAAGGTTTTTGTCATTGGTTACAGACATCCATGGCTGGAGGTGACCACTTAACATGTGGATTACATGCTAGTTTTCTGTTTCCAGTTTCCATTTTATAAAAAAATGCTGTTTATTAATCTGCTTTAAGCCTGATATATATTAATTATTGCAAAGAGGTAACAAACGAGCAAGCAGTAAACCTAATGGTAAGTGCTCCCTGCCACCCACGAATATCTATGTATCATCATCCCCTATTAGAGTTATAATCGTATCTACGGCCAACCGCAGTTGCGTTCTTCCTAAGGGCTGGAAACACCTCGTTAAAGTTTCCTTTACTCACCGCACCCATAACCCAGAACAACAGTATTTAATACTGTTATTATGAGGCTGCAACAGGACTGATGATGGTGCCATCGGAATCAAACAACACAAGATTTATCTATCTTTAAAGGTTCGATGTGGCTGCAGATCATATGCCCTTGTATGTGATTTGAATTTTTGTATCGGCTCAGCTAAGTCAGACACGCCTACATGTGCTTTTGTCTGTGACAGCGGTGCTCAATTCATTTAAATTATTATCTGTAAATGTTTTTTTTATGGATTTTATGTATGGAATTTCTTTTGCCCCTTCTTCTCCGTAAACGAAACACTTTACGAGACGGCAACTTAGTTAGTGCTACTGAAATAGTTCTGACAATAGTATCTCAACAAAATATTATCATAAGTTCTGCATCTTTATGGATCTTGTTTAGTAACATTGATAAAATGTACAAACGTAGAAAAACGCCCTATAGATGTAAAGATTTCCGATTTTGTTGTCATTTTTCTCGTAAGCTTTGTTTTTCAGCTTCAGTTAACTTTTTCTCTGTTACCATATTATTCCACATGCATTCCAATCTTACTAAATTCAAACTGACTTGTATAAACAATAGTTTTACATTTCACTGGTTTGTACTTAAGTATTGTCCATAGAAATCCTGCTTACCATCGTTCGTTGGGAACCCACCAGTTTTTCCAAATAAAAATATTACTTATCCCAAAATATTGCTCTATAATATGGGGTACCAGAAATCTGCGTTGCCTGGGTATATCGTATAGTCCAGTAGTAGTTATATGATCCATGAACAAACGCGGCCCCATTACAATTTTTGTTCTACCACCTATTCTAAATACGTAGATTTACATAGATTTTATATTGTTAATAGAAAATATACTCAGCTGAAAAGTATACCATACAAATAATAATTATATTAAAATTGAGTGCAACAGAATTCTCATTCATAGTAGAAATACGTATTTTCCAAAAATAAAATCATAAATAACTATCTACCCTTACCATAAATTCTTATAACATAGAGTAGCAAATTAATGCTCACTCCCCCTGGTATAAAACAATTGAGTGGTTATAAAAGCAAGCTAAAGCTACCTAATCTCACCTTTATCACTAAAACCAGAATACCACAATACATCACCTATTAAAATTGACACCTAGTAAGTTAATAATACTAATTTTTCAATATTGCTATAGTACTATTTTTTCAATATTGCTATTTAACATGAGGTAAAAATATCAGCAGCGGTACCTCCGAAATCATCAGGAAGGGTTCTACCATCTTCAATAAACTTTAAATCCTCAAAAGCTATTATTTACTTATCAACGTCTGGGACCCACTTCATTTCTAACTCCCTTTTAGTTAATTTACATGCAATATTATCGTAAACATTATTCCATTATGACCTCTTACCCTTGAAATTGTTATAAGTGAATTGACAGCAACTTATATGCGTCGGAGTCAAAATAAATCCTTGATACGTGTAAAGATCATAACTGTGCTTGTCTTACACGTACACTCAATGAATCAATTCAAACACGTTTATCTATCAATAAAAATAATAAGAAAACAAATTTAAACATTACGCTCAATTCTAATAACGTCAATGATAACTTGGAGCCAGAGAGACTCGTCCGATGTAGGCTTGGAATGAAATGTATTTTAACAACAAAAATTCGCAACTGGGATAAGAAGCAAGACAACCCTCGTGGGGTCAGTCCTGATAACCCCTCACGTCGGCTCAGACCTCCGACACTCTTCAGACGTAAGCAAGAACTACACCCTTCTGCGACGCTAAAGTCTATAAAGGCGACGGTCGCACACAAAGGAAACAGTTCGCATCCGATCTCGGCCGATGATGTATAGTTAATAATAAACGCGGGCAAGAATCTTCAACTTGACGGAGCTTGTTTGCGATGTCACATAATAAGCAGTTCATATCAGTGAAAACCTAAACAAAGCTAACGTTTCAAATATCCCTCCGTTGCGAATCCGCATGCGTGCGAGCTAAGCTGTGATTGGTCGTGAAAAGGAACGTTCGGAATAAAAAAACAACATGAGTGGAAGGAGTAACTGTGCCGCCGCTACCGGGAACCTCAGTCGCTCTGCGTGCAACAGCAAGGGGAGCATGATTGTTGTTTCGAACCGGCTGCCTTTTGTTTTGAAGAGAAATGAGAAAACCGGTGACTTAGAGAGGAAAGCCAGGTAACTTTTACGCAACATTTCTTAATATCTATCATCATATATTGCTGCCCAAATGTGATTTCGGCACTTTGACGCACGGGACTCGGTGACATTGAATCTTGAAGTACTCTCAAGGGCTAATAATGTAAATACTGTGAAGTACATCATTCGTATTTAATGACTCTTACTCGATTTGATGTCGCTATGAACAAAACAAATTTTCACGACCTTGCAGGAGCCCTTAATCGTTAACTAATATACGACCATTATAACACAGTTATCTTGGAAATAAATGAGAATTAACATAGTAGTTACACGATGAAATAGCGTTTTTCAAGTGTTATAGTGTTATAAGGTGAGACGAGGAGTAAAAATATTAAAATTGTTTATTTTGAAACGTTGAACTTGGCCCTGTTTTCTTAGCCCTATCCACACGGATATGGCAGTTTCGGGAAGGTTCGCGAACTAACGCTCAGGTTATGAAGATTGATAGATTTTTAGTGGAAAGTTTTGATATAATTTTATTGCTTTAAATTATTTCCGAAGATTACAATGTCCAGTTAAATGAGATAAACATTCAAGGCTTTGTGTTGTAAACTGTAAGCCGATACGATAAAGGCATGTGAGCGAGTTAAGGACGTACATTAGATCTATTACGATTTTGATTGAACAAAAAATGTAAATGAAAACGGTCTTGAAATTTATGGCGAGGTTAGATTGTTATTGTGACAGATGAATGTTATTATTTACGTATCCTGATGTAGTACTAATAATCGTTTACCTGATAATTAAATGCCGTTTGAATGGACATTGTTGCATTCTCGCAACAAATGTTTTGATGCTAAGTGATATGATAATAATGTTATTTGAGCGCTTGTGCGAGATCTACGCGGCGTAGATAGATTTTTCCTTAACATTGCGTTTGAACTAATTTCGAACCATTAGTAGGTATAGGTTAGCAGCTAGCAGTAATAGTCTAGTGATTGAAAATCCGGACTCTCATACTAGGATCAGAGATATCAGGGATCTAGGATCACCTCTGATTTTGCGAAGTGATGTGCCAGACCCGTGCCAAGGAGTGGGGCATTGATAGGTAGGTAATATTTGTGTTAATTAAATACTTCTGTAGTTTCAAAAGTTCCTTACGGAAACGTAAAATACACACTCTTGGTAGACATATCAATTGTATGTGTCGATCCCAACCAGAAATAAAAAAATCAAAATGGACATTTTATTATACGATAATATATACTTACCACACACAGCAAAACACTTTTATAGCAATGTTTTAATCATGTGTAGACGATAGTTTAAATTATGCATTTTTTTTAATGTTGGATAATTCCTTACGTATTTATGTAATGAATCAGGGAATGAATTTTTGAAAAAATCCTTCCGAATAGCTCACGTACGTTGTATAAGAATCTCCTGTCATGTATTCCACGTTCCTATACCTCGATAGGTATAGTCTTGTTTTTAAAACGGTAATCTGTGCATTGTCCGTCAGTCGGATGAGTGTAATTAACTCTATATTTTAAGATGGCATACTGTTCCACTTTATAATTTCACACATAACCAATTATTATGCAAAATAAGTATTAAAATAAGACAAGGCAAAAAACGTATAATGACGCCATCTCGGAGTTGACGTTAATTAGCGCCGTTGTCGCCATTTTTTTTTAAATAGATATGTATGCACGTATGGCAACGATAATTTTTTAAAACTACGTTTACATTTTATTGGAATGCAGTTTTTTTTCTTATTATAACGAATAAGAAAAAAAACTTAATTTTATAAATTTTTGCTATTATAAATGTAATAATTATGTAGGTAGGTTAAATTTGGATTGGATTATTTTCAGATTTCACACTTTTTTTTTTAATAGCCGTGTGCCCTATAGGAAATCTAAAAACGCTGATATAAGTGACGTTTATTATTAATGAGTAAAGTAAATAACAATTTTCGTATTTCTAATTTAAAAAGTTACGAACTACATTTTTTAACCCTCTTAGGGAAGTTTTTCCAAAACTTTTTTCTTAGTACTCACCCACGTTATACAAGTGCAAAACCGTTGTGCAAAATTTCATATTTCTAATATCATCGGTTTAAGTTGTGGTTAGTCAGTACTTAAGTAGAGTAAATAATCTTCATAAGTACCTCATTACAGCTTTCAAATGCAATAATCCCAGCATACAATGGTCATTTATAGATAGCAGAACCTTTCATAATTGATACACGTATTGGTGCCTTATAAAAGCCGCAAGGCTGCTGTATTTTGGTTTGAAGGGCATGGTTAGACAAAAATTTACACGAGGCGTTCCACTAGGAATCCTCAGAAATGGTAAAACATCTATGGCCAACCTCACGAAGGCCTCTAATTTTATTTAGGGTTGATTATAGGCGTTGGCCGCTAGCCATCAGCCATAGTCATAAAAAAAATCTTGTTTCAGTCTGGGTGTTTACTCACATACTTGCCTGAGTGTTTTCGCCACAACTTCAATGCGTCGTATCATATGAGTGAATGAATGAACTTATTTATATTAGCACGCGTACATATAAGCTTAATATTTGTATTTAAATTCGAGAATACTTGACTAGTAGAAGCATAATACAGAAAGCAGTGATAACCTATTGATTAAGATTTCGACTTCTCACGCTAGGGCTCTGAGATTCAAATCCCGCATTAACCTCTGATTTTTCGACGTTATATGCGTATTAGAAATAAATTATCACTTGCTTTAACGGTGAAGGAAAACATCGTGAAGAAACCTTCATATATGAGAGTTCTTTGTTAAGTTCTCGAAGGTGTATGAGGTCTACCAATTCGCACTTTCTAGCGTGGTGGACTATGGCCTAATCGATTCTGAGTGGAGACCCATGCCCAGCAGTGGGACGTTAATGGGTTGATGATGATGATGATGTTTATTTTTTATTTTACTTTTTTATTGTTATTTTATGTCCTGTTTTCATTGTTATTGATTTTTTTCTCTTTCTTCGCATGATTTCTGTCGTTCGTTCGTTATTTTCTGCACATCGTTGGCTGTGAGATAACGCTATTTCGCATTAAATTCGCCTTTTAAGCCCCTTTTTTAAATTTGGTTGAAAAATAATTAAAAAAGAAAACACTCTTCAAGTGCAAGTTGTCATTATTGTTGTTACTAGTTAATCTTATTTTGCTTTGTTCTTCCTTGCGAGAGGTCGCTAGACGGATTGCTTTATAGCTCTACCTTTTTATAATCTGAACAGTATAGAGAACCACATACTTATTTTTCGTTTTATCGTGTCCAGTGTCCTTAAATAGATCTAGGACACATTAAGCTGCGCTCCCTTTAATGCCGAAGCCGTCCCAGCCGTGCATTTTAATTAACTCGCCACCTCTCATAACATAGTTACAAATCTCTATATATAACTACATAGTCACTATTTAAAGATGTTAGAATCCTTCGTGGTTTAATTTCAAAAGGATGGTAGTACCGAAGCATAAGCCTCTTTTGGGTTAAAGGATGTAGTAATGGACATACTAGGCGTTCCAACTTAGTCCTTAGTGTCTGTAAAGTATCTGTGGTCGACCTTAGATAAAACTTCAGTTTATTGGTTACTGCGATCCATAGACATCTGTTTTTCATTCTGTATAGAACAGAGATCCCGCAGTTGCTAACAAAAGCGTTGCTATTCCCGACGACTAAGATGGGACGCTTTATCAACTTGAAGGGGTTGGTGGTACCAGAACACCGCAGCACTGCGTGAACGCATACGCTGTACTTCTTATACATTACAATTATGATCATATGATATAAGTATTGTTAAAGGAAAAAAAAAACCGATAAAACTTCACTAGAGTTCTCGCAATCTATCCAGCCCTAGCGAACAGTTGACATTGACGTTGACAGTTCGTTTACGCGGCCTTTCGGACTTCGAAAACGGTTTATATTTTATATATATTTTTTAACAGTAGATGGATAATTATTTAACAAACGCATTATTATTGTGTTATACGCATCTGAGATAATGCATATTCATTTACCAATTATAACATGTTTTTGATATTCATCGTTGGTAATCAAAATATTATTACTATAAAATAAATGTACAATATAATAGCATATTTTAACCGGTCTTGAATTTTTATAATCGTTCCTTGTCATAATGTAAAATATAATTTTAATTATACCTACTTACTCTCCGGGGCATTAACATCTCCATGACTGGTCTTAGATTCCACCCATCCCCCGTAATCCCTAAAAAGGACGTTTGTCAGTTAAGTTCCCCCCCGAATAAATTATAGTTCTACCATATATGGTGCAGAATCCTAAATTTCTAAGAGTTCTCTATAATGCTCACAAAAGTTTATGAAGTGTACCAATCCGCACTTCACAACCAATTACGAGTCTTGAACCCGACCTAGTACTTTCAGAGCGTGGGTGGCTAAAATTATTATCTACCACTGGGTTATCAAGTTTACTCAAAATGTTATATATGTTTTGATAAATAATATATTAAGTAAGTGTAAATAAATAACTCTACATTAATAAATCCACACTAGAGTTTTCAGTGTAATGAGTGAGGCAAGATCAAAGTCTATCTAAATTTATCATTTGGCTGTCTACTTGGCCTGGATCAAACCTGGAACTCGCTGCTTGTCCAGCTAAAATTATTATTGCTGCGCCACGCAAGACTTATCTTCAAATTATGAGGATGACAATCTGAAACGTATTTCTAATGTATAGAGGTTAATGAACTTTAAAATGATTTATTATTAATTTCTTAATAACTTAGACCATTAAATGAAATCGATGATACAATAAGGAAAAGATTCCCTGAATGGCGTTGTATACTATATTCCGGGGGTTAAGATAATGCGAAAAGAAACATTTTAGTTGGATATTTTACTCAAAACTGATGATTACACAGGTGGCACCACGTAGCTTTTAAGCTACGTGGTGCCATCTGTGTAACTTGTGTTACTTTAGTAAAACATACAAATTGATTGATATTATTTGTCTGGATACCTAATTCAATTAATGGATGTTTGAGTTACAATACTAGATTATATATGATATACACATAATTATACTATATAAATAACTAAAACATTTATTACGATAACGTGACGCATTTTTAAAAGGCACGTAATTGGGAATTTAATAGAATTGGCAAGTTTAAATAACTTTTTACTTAGATCGTGTACTTTTGTTGTGTTAAACGATTACTTTAAAGTCCTATTATTTTTTACGATGAGAATAACAATTAACAGATCATTGAGGTACTTAGATTCTGATATTATAACAAATCTGTATGTATATTAAACACAATTTTAGAATTCCTTGTATGAAATAATTGCAATATCGCGGTGGCGCCGCCCAGGGCGCCTCCGCATTTCTGTAGAAAGCTATGTTTGATAATAGTTTACTGTATGAAAAAAAAGGTAGTTATTTTTTGACGTCTTTCCGAGCTTATCTGTCAATTTAGTGACAATTACATAGATTTAAATTTTTTTTTCACTATCATTCTAAATATATTGATATTTATGACTTTACTATCTTTGGATACCATAAATATTTATATAAAACATAGACTCGAATTTTTTACACAAAACGCAATAATCTGTGATTTAAAAGGCGTAGTAACATAATAACCTCGTACTATACATGAAACATTCCAACTAAGTTCTTAGGTATAGCAACGCATCTGTTATTAACGCCAAAAATCCCGTCATATTCAAATTAGGACATATGACCACTTCAAATTTGAACTGCATTGTATACTAATAATCACACAAAGAAAGAAACAGATCATGTTTACTATTAACTATAAATGGACGTTAGATCAACGTTTAAAAAGCATCCGAGTTAAAAGAAAAACATATCAAACAAAAGGCTAAAAAGTACCCTCCACTTGTCATTTGGCCGGGTGACAGACCGAACGTCTACAATCCCTTTTTGCGTATTAACATCAGGCAAAGATTACGATACAAAAGGATGCATATGATAATATATAAAATTATTTCAGCGACATTCATTTAACATTATCTTGCTCCGTATTGTATTTATAAAAAAAGGGTTGAAATTAAAATGTTATGACATAACTACAGATTTAGAGTGTGCGAAATTTTTTTAATCTATGGACATAAGTAACTAAGTATGTAGGACGTCAAAAGTGTAACAACGGCTGCGTTGCTAAGCAATCTAATAACTTGACATCTGCGACCTGAGTCTCGGACTTTATCTTCGAATAAATTGCGCCCGCGACTTCGGTCGCGTGGACTTTAATACACACTAAGTGTTAATAACCCCATTATATACAAACAAGATCGAAATATAAAAATACGTAAATTACTCATTCAAATCGATTAAGAAGTTATTGCGTGATTCGCGAACAAACGTACAAACAGACAAAAAATGTTTTGGGCTGACGACAGCACAGTCGATATTACTTAGTTTTTCAAAATTGTCTTCAATGTAAAGAAACAGCTTCGTAACACCTTTATAAGCCTATACAATAGCCACATTTACAATAACCTTTAAGTAGCAGACAAGCATGCAACCCACCTGGTAAGTGGTCACTGCCGCCCATGGACATATGTGAGGTTACAGACGCGTTATTACCCCTCAGAACTAAGTTTTAACTCCTCGTATTTTCCCTGACCATACCTTCTGACACAGAAGAGTTTAGTAATCCTGTTATAATTACAACGCAAAAATAGGTGCGACGGTGGTGCCGCACGAATTTAACTATGAAAGGTTCTACTATCTTTAAATCCATTCTTTTACATATCATAGTACTTACTACTACGTAAGTAGTACGTAAGTATTACTACGTAACTAGTAAGTAGTGACGTATTATGTAGTGAGCCATCTTCAACCCACAACTGACCCACTGCTGGGCAGGGGTCTCCTCACAGAATGAGGTTATGACATAGTCCACCACGCTGGCTAAGTGCGGACTGCGGCTTCACACACTTCGAGAACTTTCGGATGTGTGGGTTTCCTCACGACGTTTTCCTTCACCATTAAAGCAAGTGATAATTAATTTCTATTACGCATATAATTTCGAAACATTATAGGTGCGTGCGGAGATTTGAACCCCAGATCTCTCGCATGAGAGACCGGGATATCAATTGCCAACACTGCTTTAGAATACGTGTATA
Source organism: Phareas burnsi (assembly GCA_018249415.1). Taxonomy (NCBI): domain Eukaryota; kingdom Metazoa; phylum Arthropoda; class Insecta; order Lepidoptera; family Hesperiidae; genus Phareas; species Phareas burnsi. The sequence continues at coordinate 10,662 of DWKL01004217.1, forward strand.
TAGTACGTAATAGTACATATACGTGATATAGTAGTAGTGATAGCCTAGTGGTTAAGATTCCGGCCTCTCGAGCTGAGTGGCCGGGGTTCAAACCCCGCACGCACCTCTAATT
>DWKL01004218.1:0-10772 GCA_018249415.1 Phareas burnsi
CTAGACGCATTTTAATTACATAATTATAATATTTTATAGATTTCTCAGTGATTCCAATTGTCTTGTATCAATGATAGCATAGGAATATAATTATAAGTCGTTTCAGGATGCACATTTATTTATTCATTCAGAAAAATCACAATTGTAAAAGCGGTTACAAAGTCCATACAGATCATTCTTTGGCGACGATGTAAAGATTCTAAAAGAATTTTCAGTTTCTAATTCTATCAGTTTTTTTTTCTTTTATAACGAAATTATGCCAAAATGTATTTCATTTTTGTGCGTTAATAATCACTTACGTTAAAATACAAAAAGAATTATAAATATTTCAGTTGAAAAAAAAATCGTGGAAACTCTATAATTGTTAAGTACTTATAAAGTTTTAAGCAATTTAGATTATTTATGCGTGCGTCGCTCGAGTCTAGTACATATGGTACGAAACCTACACATCCACCTGTAGGACCTTGCACCAATACATTATGCATTACACATTACATTAATAAAGATTGATTACAAATAAGACATTGTTTGTTCATTAAACTGAGTTATTTAACTACTTGCGTACTTAATTCGTAATATGACTACACATTGATATATTCATAAAATAATAACATTAATGTGATGAAACTAAAGGAATTCCTGGTATTATCATAGCATAATTATATGGTATATAAAGTCAGTGATAAGATACATTTTTCTTAATATTATGCTTTTATCGTAAAACAACTTATAAAGGCTAAACAGAAATAATTTTAACGTAAAATTAAATAACAAAAATATATGTACAAATTTAGCAATAAATAATAGTTAAAAATAAAATAAAAAGTATATCAGTAAATAATAACTCCTATATGTAAATGAAAAATAAATTTTAAATATATGGTTTTCATGACACTCTTGAAAAAGCTTCATATTGGAATGAAATTATCTAAGAAAACATAATGTATTTCTACATCTATTTTTATAGACTACTATGTTTTATCTACGGCCATATAGAGGGGGATGTTACCATTTAAACATTAAATATTTATTACGACACTGAGTTGTAATTTTTAGCAAATCGAATAGACAAATATGGCCAGAGTAACAACATCCAGAATGAGCAGATCTGTTTGCTCTGTAAAGCATATTATTTTACGAGGACCTGGGCTCAGTCACATTAAACCCTATAACCTAGTATAACTCTTATATATCTAAGGAAAGTTATCTTAAAATATAAGTAAAATGAAGTACATGGCAAAAATGCCACTATTGCAAATTATGTTGAATAAAATCAATGTCTTTTGACATGAAAAAAAATTGATTTGATTGTCTACACTCCCTTTTAACTTCAATCATTTTAAAATTTGTAATCAAATCATCAATTTTTAATAAGTAATATCAGAGCCAATTTCGAATTGTTCAATATACAACGTATACATAAAAGAATATTTCTACAAACATCAAAGCCAATATTGTACATACATAGATGTATCAATGTAGCATATTGCTATCACGAGCAATACGGTAATAGTTTACATATAACACTTTAATAATAAACGATTCTTATTGGCACTATAAACATATTCAAGTGAAATAGATGTAAAACGGTTAAACGCTAAGATTATATCAAAAAGTAAATTGTGATATCAGAAGAACAAAATATGGAAGAGATCCCTTCTTCATTCGAAATTGTGCCATTGTCTTGTAAATGCCAGCCAGGAAAATGCATTCGCATAAGCCTATGATACTTTTTTTAAAGTTTTAAAACTTCTATCCGTCACAATTGTCAACGATTAATACAGGATCACAAAACTAACATTAATACATTAAATGCAAATACAATATTTGTCCAATAATGGCTAACACTAGGTATAATTACCAGTTGCAATACATTTACATACAAACTAGATTACAAATTACTTGTTTCATAATAATCACAACAGTATAATTGTGTATAATAAAAACGATACAAGCTGTTTGCTTATCGAATATTACAATAATTTTATTAACTGCCTACTTAACATCCTAAAACGTGTTGTAACAAATTTAGTTGCATATATATGCCACATGTAAGCCACGTCAGATGGGGCGACAGTGCAAACAGCAAAAGTTGTCAATGTATCAAAATGTAACTTTTGGTAGCGAAAACCACGAATCGAGACAAATCCCAATAGAGAGAAAGAGGAATATAAAATTTACTAAAGATAAAATGAATAGTACAAATTCAGACTTACATCAGTCTTGTCTCTAAACCAGACTAAATCCGAGTGAAACGTGTTAAAATCAAGTCAATTTAATTTGTTAGTAAATTACGCAAATCAATGTTCATAAACATCTATAATTCTAAAATTAAGACAATATGGAAGATAGCATGAAGTTAGTAAATTCGAAGTTTTACAATAAATTTATAAAAAGTGACATATAGGTTTGTTTAGCTTCCATCTAAAATGTGCTCATTAATGTCGTCTTCAAGTTATTGTGTATTTCGTATAATTACTGTCATCAAATATGACTTGTAATCGTAGACTATTTAGTTTGTTTCAGACAAACTGTAGTATAAGAAATCATGTGTTGGTTCTAGAGCAACGTCCTACTAACACTTACTGGATTGATCAGTGAAATAGGACGAATCGACCCAACGAGCATCACTACGTCCGGATATTAGCGATAAATAAGAAGTTGGAAGTTGTTATTCATCGCAATACGTGATTCGATTTCAGCACTGAATTGTGTGAGCTTCGATTTAAATTTAATCCCGATTTACATGTTGTAAGCGATATATATAGCATCGATTTGATCGGATAAGAAGCCGTCTCGTAGATGCATGCGTTGTTTTTCGCCCCGCGAGTTTATTGGAACGACACCTGGATCCACTACGACCACTACGCCGACGATTAGGTGATGTTCCTCCAGCACCGTGTTGGTCACGAGCGGGACGAGGTTGAGCGCTTCGCTGTCGTTGCCGTCCAGCTCAACGACCACCACCAACAGATTTGTCCAGGTGAAAACAGCGCTGAAATATTAAACAAATTTAACTTCTAAATGAATTTTGATCTTAAGCAAAGCGAGGAAGGTTTGCAAATGATATAAATGTTGCATTCGGTTTCGCTTTAGAAAAATGTGGATCAACTTAAGTATCAGAATTCGGATTTTTAATATAATATCAATAGCTATAGTTTAAATTCTAAGTAACAATAACTTATCGCTATCTAATTTGATTCTCTTATTATATATCACATAGATTTAATAAGTAAACTTATGAGTTTCGATTTAATGTGGTTTGTAATTGTAGACTATTTAGTTTGTTTCAGACAAACTGTAGTATAAGAAATTATAGGCGTAGGCGTGCGCCAAGGTGTAGTATGTAGTTAAAGTAACATTGCAATATTTTTACAACAATAAATAAATCCAAAAATCCTATGTTCGACCTAAGGATGCTCTCCATAAGACATCTTTTTGTTAAATTTTAATGTCGTCGGTACAACGATTTAGTCATGAAAAGGTAACAGAGTGTGGCAGTCCGTTGCGTCGCCAGATTTACATGTGTATCCATCCATTAGTCTTGTCAGTCTGTCATACTTATCTAAATGATAAAATAAAATTATGGTAGTTGCAACACTGTTTTTTAAAACGGATTTCCGAAGTTGAGATACTTCGAACGGGACACTATATAATATTACGGTCTGGTATGTCAGCTTGATAATACACAGAATTATTCGTTATAAATTATAAGTAAAATGTACCTTGCGTAACCACTGAATGTAACGAGTTTAATTTGTAGAACGAGAGTATACATACAGTTTTTATACACATTTCACTATTTAATGAATACGATACACAAAAAATAGATATACACCGGTCTATCCTCCATAAGAGTGTTATTTTCGCATTTGTTGTATTAGTATAGTTGTAAAATACAATATAATCAATATTATACATACCACTCAGCAATTTTCTTGTGGCATCTCATAACTGAGTTTTCAATGTCGATGGGATGGTAACGCATGCCTCGTAACATGATCGTTTCGTCAAGTGCACCCACAACGAACACGGCGTCGTGAGTGTCGTGAGATTCCGAGGACCCCATGCCGCTCACGCTTCCGCACCCAGACGCCAGGGATTCCGTGTCGCTGTCCCGAGCCATCATGGACGTGTCGTCGGAGCCACTAGCCGTGGCAGTGCTTATTTCTGTCCTCCGCAAGAAGCCGAGATAGCCAGTCCTGGCGTAAACCTCCCCTGTGTTTCCTGTCACTAATTGAGCGCTGAAGTGATCGGCGTAGTCGCTCTCGTCACCGTAAATAGTAAAATATCCGCTTGCATTATGAGGCGACTGAACCCAAATTTCACCTAAATGAGAGTCGCCACATTGGCCTTTAGTTTCAGGATTAGCCGTGATAACTTTCATACCGGGCAGCAGCTTGCCTGATTCCATGAGACAAAGTGAATGAGGGCTGCCTCGTTCGACTAAAGAAACTCTGTCATTTCGCAGCGCCCGGAGATCAACGTACACCGTAGACGGCTCGGGACTAGACGCACCTTGGAGGCAAATGGCTATGTTTACTCGGCATCCGAAAGATGTGGATACGGCTCTGGGGCTAAGACCGAGAGCTGAGAAAAGCTTTGAGAACGACGTAGTCAGATGCATTCTCGGTCGTTCTTCAGCCACGACCACGCAAGTTCGGACGCAAGCCAAGTTTATGCCTTTCGATTTGAGTTGATTGACAGAGCTTCCCAAGCCCTTAGTACACAATTCCATAACACCGTATGAACAAAATGTGTCACGGACTTTATATTGAGAAACCGCGCTTAGCCAGAGAGCAGGATTAATCTCAACTTCCGAGGGTGGAATAAGAATAGAGTGGTGTCCCGAATAAATGCTACTCAGGCACCAGAGGGCGAATCCCAGCCCGCAGTACGGATCCAGACAGAGAGCTATATGGCGGGAAGGATATAGCTCGCATGCGATCTTCATGGAACGGCAGAGGGATGTAACCGCTGCATGAGACATTTTGATGCCAGCCAGCATGCCAGTTGTCGACACGCTGAAGTCCAAATAGGCTAACATCTCCGCAGTTGGGGCGCGATACAATATTGGTAGTTTTTTCTTAGGCATGTCATCAGTATCGAGAGTTATAGGCCAGGCTTTACTATCGAGCACATTGCTAGCTTCCTTAGATCGGAGCAATTTTATCACAGATTGGTTGGAGAGTACTAATGTTGCCTTACTCACGTCGACAATCATACGGACAGTGGGTAAAGTCGTGTGAAGATTCTGGGGATGAGGTGGGCGAATAGTGACTGGCACTGCGCCTACGTACAGGCAGCCATAGAAGGCGCAAATGAGATCTAGACCGGGCGGGAATATGAGAGCTACGTGGTCCCCAGTGTTAACACGCCCTTTCTCTAGAAGCAAATTGCCGATCCTTTCGGCTTTCTTGTGCAGTTCAGCGCAAGTCAACGCTTTAGACACGGCTCCTTTTGAGTTGAGTAGTGTGAAAATCACATGGTCCGAAGTACTTTGAGCGCGCCATCTTAAGATCTGCGATATGAATTGATACTGTAAAGAGTAAAAAAGTAGTTTGTAAATGCATGTACAATATATAATGTCATGAATTAAAAAAAAAAAGATAAGATGCAATTGCTTACCTTTCGTGCAGCGTCAGAATCATCTGTGTATCCCATGTCGCGGCCCTGCGCAGATGCCAAACGGTTACCTTGGACCAAGTTGCCTACAATCACGGATGCCGGACCAACATCTGTAAACAAATATCAAGATAATAATCGTCGTTCTTAAGAAAAAATGTCACATTCTGAATTTATAAGAATGCTTAGGGCTTACCCTAAAAACAGGCCGGAAAAGGAAATAAAATCAACCGAAAAAAAATCCTTCTGACAGACGAGGAAACCGTATCGCATATACCAAATACTGAATGTAATTATTTGGTATAGCTTTAGACTACATCATCATAACAAGAAGTTGTTCCAAAAGGCATCAAAACCATTAAAATTCTTGGCAATTCGTGGCGTGGTTTAGATTTCCTACTGATGGTAGTTTCTTGGATATATTTTTCTTGAATTTTTGGAAAAAAGTTAAGTACTATACTTCATATTTTTTCGTACGTACGTTTATCACTATTATATGGTCGCCTCACTGTAAATGTGCCCGGCAATCGCACCATAAGGATTGATTTACGGCCGACGAATATGAGAGCCTATAAACGTACCTGAATGAATTTCCCTCGGCTTGGGCAAATTGGTGACGCACGTGTGCGGGCACATCAGCACGTTAGCCGGATGAAGGGTTCCGTCCAAAAATCGCCTCTTGCACTCGCTGAGATGTATGCCGCCGAGCGGTGTCTTGGGAAGGTAGTTGGGTTGAACCAGTGCCAGGCAGTAGATGCCGACTTGATGGATAGAATCGACAGCTTGTAAAACACGGGACATCCACTGGAAAGACTGCAGAGGAAATAGATGTCGTTTACTGATAATTGATCACAGTTTGTATCTGTAAGTTACTGGTAAAATGATGTTAGTTATATTGTTCTGAAATGTTTTTATTAATATTTCTGAAGTTGATATTATATTATAGTTCTCAATTTAGACTTTTAAGGATTCATATTTTTTGTACATATTTTATTTATTATACGTATATATTTTTTTATAAAATGAAAGTACCAAACGAGCATATTGCCCACCTGGTCATTGATGTGGTCCTACGTGGTCATGCTGCTCATGGCCGAATTGGATATTTTTTATAGTATAAAAATAACAAATGGGCATGCAGTCAATCTAATGGCGACACTACCACTCATGAACATCTCATCGACCCCAAATAGAGTTGAAGTCCCACCCGAGATCGGCCCCAGATGCATTACCATCCCTGAATATTGAGTTGGAACGCCTCGTGTGAGTTTCTCTCTCCTACGTGATGTGGATACAAGGATTAAGTTGGAACTGGAGCAGATCAGATATAGGAGTAGTGGTGAGGCCACTGCAATCATAACTCGGAAAATGTGCTATTGTGTGGTGTGCGCTAATCAATTTATTAATTTCTCAAGGTTGCGTTCGGATCCAGCAGTTGATTTAAGAAAAAATATTGTAACGGACAATTTGTAAGTGGCTCCGTAGGCATATACAATATAAATGCATTAATTCATATCGTTAATTCGTTAATTTCATTCCATTAATTCATTAACTTCACTCATTTCATTCATTTAATTCATTTCGTTTGTTTCGCTCACCTCCTCCTCCCCACAATCGGGTCGCTGTTCGGCAACGATGCAAATCCTCTCGTCGCGCAACACCCGCACGGAGAACACGGCGATGCGGCCGCGGTATATGAACTTCATTGGCTCCACCGCCAGCACGGTCGCTATGATGTCGTCCATGTTGTGCTTGCGTCCGGTCACCGTCATCAGCCCGTCGCGGGAGCCGCACACGAAAACCAAGCCTGGGGCGAGTTACGATTTAATATTATTGACTATACTTGTCGGCGTCGTGTAAGATGTCTTTACAAATTACATTATTTATTCTATATTGTATTATATAACTCTACATCTTTTTATATTAAGCATAAAATATATCTATGTTTTAGATTTTTGCAAATCTATGGTTCCTGTTAGGATTAAAATTGGGTATATATATCTACGTAGCTATGATGGTACGTTAAGTCTCTATATATTTGAAAATTAACTATAGAAATTTTGACACAAAAGTTAAGTATATATTATTCTTTGCCTCTGTTTGAAAGCTACTATGTTCAAAATTCTCGACACGGTTTTATTTATGACTATAGTTGTAGATTAGAATACTATATATTGTTCAAAGATTAACTTCTACATCAGAACGGACATACAATATAAGTTACGAAAAAATTACAGAAAATCAGAATAACAATCAATTCCACTCGTTCTACGAACAATTTAAGAGTAATATAATTGTGATCATTACATTATTCCTATCCTATTCCGATTTTTCTGGCCATGAACATAATATGAACTCACCACCCGGTCCCAAGAATCCAAGCAAGCCACTTCGCACATAATGCTCTTCTCCAATTGGCTCGCCGTCAGAATCCAGGGGGCGTACTTTGAACACGGTGTTGGTGAGCCCCGCGAGGCCCCAGTACCCGGACCCCGTGGCCCCAGATAGCACGCAGATCTCTCCGACTTCATCAGTCTTGCAAAGGAACGCTGGTCCCTCCATTTTAACTACCACGATGACGCCTGATGAAATTATGAAAATTTAAAGACTCAAGAGAGATAAACTCTCGCGGTCACCGCCGTTATGAACATTTGTAATCACACCCTGAATGTGACTGAAGTCCTGCAAGAGATCAGCCACACATGCGTGTCGACCAATCGGTGCCGAGTTAGCGCATCTCGTGTATGTGCTTCATCCTTAACACACCATACAGTTCAGAAAATAACAGCGCTGCACTGCTATTATAAGGCAGAATCAGGTGTGACAGTGATCCTCTGAGTTGATCCATGAAAGATTATATCATCTTCAATCATATTAAATGGCGTGACACATAGTAACACAAAGTGTTTTAGTAGACGACTTGTCTACGATCAACGACATGTACAATCTGCCTTAACTAGATTTGTGTGTCCATGAGCAACAATACCGACAGCTGCTGGGCTACAGATCCTAAAAAGAACCTGAAATCGAGGACAGGTCTTTGGCAGCTTTTGATGATTGAGATAGAATGTCTCATTAATATCTCTGAAATGACACACCATTAAAACCAGAACATAATCGCTTTATACCGTATTTGTAAGACAGAAATAAGATAAATATAGCTTTTTAACCTCATAGCCCTACACTAAGATTTCTTGTCTCGTGAGTGCCACGAACCGATGTAAAAACGAATACACAAATTCACCATTTACATATCTGCTTAGTCGCAAATCGAATCGGGAATCCTCTGTATGCCGGACCGGTGGTTAGCATTGCACCACGCGGATCGACATAGAGATAATTATAAAGAAAAGAGGATCGCTTACACGACGGCATGACTTGTCCGCAGTCCTGCAGCGTGAGCGATGTGAGCGAGTTCTCGGCGTCGACGCGCACGACGCCGTACGAGAGACCCGACATGGAGAGCACGCCGCGGCCCGCCGACGAACCGCCGCGGCCCGCGCGCCTCACGCACACCGTCATCGATTCGCTGCTGCACGCGCACGGGCAGATCGCGTCGCCGCGGACACCTGCGATATAATATAACGTTTCACACCAAATGCGTGATGACGCCGTGCAAAAAACAATGCGACGACGACGATAGAAATGCAAAGGCGTGGTTCACGCGCCCAATTGATTTTAGTGTGTTGTGCCAAAACCAGCAAATCAAATAAATCAAACCAAATTCAAAGTTATTGCAAAAGTAACTCAAGTTTAATTTTGAATGTATTGCAATCGTGAAGGCAAATGCCAGGCGACTTTAACTAATAATGACGTCATGACGTTAGATCACAGTCGCGTTTGTGAATGTAAGTACTGATCATGTTGCAGTGATTCTTGTGTGCGTTTATATTATTGTGCGTATTTATAGTTATAACCCTCATATTGTCCTTCCACTTAGAACAACTTAAAACAACAAATACAAAATGGTTGATATAATTATTAAAAATACTTTAAAATATTGAAGTTACTATTATATTTGAGTTATGATAATAGACTATTATGACCAGTTAACCGTATTATGACTAAAGCGTTCATTACGGCAGCGTGACACATGTCTAAAAGGCCAAAACCTATCGCTGAGATAACATTATTGGAATAGTAAACACATTTTAACGAATTTTCACTTTGATACTCACTGATACACCTTTGCTCTGTTTAATTAAATTGAATTGAATGGAATTTGAAATCAGATTAAACTTTTACGATGAAAATATCTGTTAAATCTACGATGTACATAACCTCAAAATTTTGCATCTTGTGTCAATTTTCCAACGATCCCGTGCACTTATTTATTAATCACTTTTGCCGATAATATTTTCCTCGACAGGAGTAGTTTATTTCTTGTTACTTGGAATATAATTTTTTTATTCGGTATTAATTCGAATGTATGTACGTTTAATTTATTTTAAGGTTACATAGGCTGCTTTCTCAAGTGATTACAAATTGATTTTAAAAAATCGTTATTGCAAACAACACAATATATACTACTGACAATACATACTAACCTTTGCTTTGGAATACTGATAGAAACTGATCGCAGGAAGACAGCGACCATGGATTGGCTCCGTCGGCTACGAGCAGCATGCGCAGCGAGCTCAGGGAGATCTCCTTGTGGTCGCGCGTGGCCAGCAGGCCCCAGTGGAGGTCACGGGACTTAACTATCGCCACCGATGCTCTAGAAATTACAAACTTATTTACACATCTATATATCTGCTGTGAAAAGTTCGGCCTCTAACGTTGGAGGTTCAAGGTTAGAATCCAGAGTAAGAATATCGGATTTTTTGATGTTAAATACATATTATAAAATAGTTATTACTTTTGCTTTACCAGTGAAAACATCATCGTGAAGAAGCTTTCATGCCCGAAAGTTATTCATGAAGTTTTATAAAGTATGCTAAGTCCACCAATCCGCACGTGGCTAGCTTGGTGGAGTTTGGCCTAATCCATTTCATCCACATCGCCATATTTAAGTTGTCACCTCCTGCCCTTCCAATGTGGCAAAGTACTCCACAACTCTCTGACGATAGGTGGAGAGCCGTTTAAAATATTATAGGTATTTTAAAATCGATTCGTTGGTCAGATCTGTCCAAAGTGTATGAAATATT
>DWKL01004219.1:0-10772 GCA_018249415.1 Phareas burnsi
TATGGATAACGAAAAGCAAATCCATAAATATATTTATTATTATTATTATACGTTATTGTTATTATACGTTATTTCTAATTTAATAATGAAAAGTATAATTCGTCCGCGGTCGATATAAATAAATGAATGTACCAACTCTGGCTCATCTAGTTTCATCATCAACTCATTAATGCCCCACTGCTGGGTACGGGTCTCCTCTCAGAATGAGAAGGATTAGGCCGTAGTCCACCACGCAGGCCAAGTGCGGATTGGTAGACTTCACACACCTTCGAGAACTTTATAGAGAACTCTCAGATGTATAAGTTTCCTCACGATGTTTTCCTTCACCGTTAAAGCAAGTGATCATTAAATTCTAATATGCACATAACTTCAAAAAATCAGAGGTGCGTGCGGGGTTCGAACCCTAATCTTAACCACTAGGCTATCACTGCTTTTTTTCATCTAGTTTACCTATCTCGAATATCATATTACCGACATGTGGCCTCACTGACAACAGTCTTCGGCCCAGAAACCAAACCTCAATTTGTGTCGCCGCCCAATCAATCGCATGTCACAAACACCGAGTGACATGACCCACATAATACGTATGAGATGAAACGGATTGGAAGGGAATAACACCGACAATCCGGGAAAGCAATATTAGTTACGAAAAGGAGGAAGGAAGCTAATACAAGTAAATTAGGCGGGTAGACAAGAATTATTATTGTAACGTTATCGACATGATACTTATTCTGGCAGGAAGTCAGTGAGACTGAATAACTTAAAGATATATTTAGTTCGATGGAACGTAAAGTATCGGTGGCGTGTGACTTCTATCTCCACTAAAGGAAAGGTGTAGTTGATACCGATTTAAAATGTAGTATTTTAAATATAAGTAAGATGTATTTCAAGGGCATAAATAAGCGTTTGTTATTTATCATCGATTTTTAACAGCGTTGTATAAGTTCTGTTGCCAAGTTTTCCAGAAAAAATATCAAATAATTGCGATACTACAAGCTATGTAAAAATAGAATGCTTCAAATAAGAAAAATATCTATAGACAGTAATGCAATATATTAATATGTGAAGATAAAACTTTGTACCTCTTTTTAAATATATTGCGAGCACGAGAGTGAGATTTGTCATTGTGAAAGTGTATATGGAGGAGAAACGCAACAAAGTAATTTATAATTGCTTTAAATTAAAGAAAATAAAACCTTAAAATAAGTTACTTACATTCAAACTGCATACGTCAAACGCACAATAATAAAATCTGTGCTCAAACAGTCGCGCAGAGTAGAGATTGTCGCCAAACAATTTTAAAATGTCAGATTGACTGAATGAATTTCAAGCTGGCCATTTCGTTAAGCCTGTCAAGAAAAAAGAACTCTTTTATTTTGTGTAATAATACCGCCATTTATCAAAATAACCTCAATAGTGTTGAAACTTGAACATATAATAAATTACAGTCAAATTTAGACCACTGGGCAACTACTAGTGCAATATAGAAGGACAAAATCAACACAGGCTGCAGTAATATAATGTGAATGTGGGTTTATATACAGTAATAGTAATAGTAATAGTTATAGTTCTCGTAGGATCTCAAATTTCTCCGTAACTAATTTAGCTCTTAAGCATTAGCCGGCAACTACGGAACTGTTATTGGCTTTAAGATAAATTGACAAGGTATTCATATTGACCACACCGGGCGTCTGGAGTGGCCAATATGTGTTTCCGACAAGTGTCGAATTCCCCTCTCCATAGTGCGAGGCGTAGTGGCGAACAATGACGCCATTATGCTGCTCCGGTAATTGTTACTTCCCAACGCCGGCTTCTTTTCTGTCGCTCTTTGTTTTGCTAACCGTACGCTCGCACCAACCATTGTTATAAACCGAATGGGAATCGCAGCCACTGACGGTATTATATCAATCTGATATTATTTTGAGAACATATTTGCGTCCGTCTTTCTCAAGAAGATATCTCAAATATATTTTTCTCAGTAACTTTAATAGGTGGTAGAATTGTTGTACGGGGAGGCATCAATTCTTGTGTTCCTTATAGAGGTGTTTGCCGGAAACACTTAAAGTAAGGTGAACATCTTTGTCCTCAGGAGTAGTAACGCATGTAAATATGACCTCAGATAGAACTTCAGTCCTGTTAGATGAGGGTGTCCATGGGCTGTAGTGCCCACTTAACATCAACTCGGTTGCTCACTCGTCAGCTACTCTTCTCATTTAAAAAAGATATCAATGTCAAATAATTCTTCAGTTAGTTAGTTTGTCAGTTAGTAATAAATACTCATAATGTTATTGGTTAAAGGTTAAAGGTTTACTCTCACGTTAAAGGATCAGCATCCCTGAATGGTTCTACTGATACCAGTTCCGAGTATTTATGTGTTTGTATTTGTATGTAATCATTGTACTTAAAACACAGAGAGTGTACATCGTAATTCAATATTCGTCCGCGTTAGAAATTAAAATCTGCAACTGACGTGCAAAACAAATAGATATGGATTACGTACACTAAACGAAACAGCCACGAGATAGTATTGTGCAGTCGAACAATGTTACAAAATGGTTAAAATTTATTCATTAACACAAGGAAACAAGACTGACGTTTATGAAACAGTTTGACAGTAATTCGCAAAGAAAATGCACAAGTTTCGTTCGCTTCCTCCGGATCTGCGTACAAAGGCTCGATCACACAAAGCGCTCTCCACCACCGTAGGCAGGAACAAGTGGCTTGAACTTTAAACGTAGTGCGGTAAGCTACAAATTGTTTGAACCGACAAACTTTCGATTGTTGCCGAACAAAGTTTCTGTTCAAATTATAGATATGACTTTTTTATTATATTATAAGAGGGCCCGCGGTGGCGCGGACTGTTTAGTCGGTGTTTTTTGAAAACTCAACCGGATGCAATTTACGTATTAAGAGTTCGTGTGTAAATGGACGATGTCTATTTTTTATATGTTATAGAATTAGTGGTAGTAGTAGTAGAAGTGGTTATTGTTTTACTGTGTTGGTTGCAACGTTTTTCAGCAAGCATTTCACCCTACACTAGGGGGAGGCTTGGAGCATACCACGCTGCTCCAATGCGGATTGGTGGAGATAAGGGGTTGTAACAGACCGTGTCGGATATTTATAAACCGCTCAGAAAATCTTGACAAGATTTAACTACTGCTGTTTAATGATAACTGCGACTGACAGCGTAACATGCCCTTTTTAATATAGTGATACTACCATAATTATTGCTGCGGAATTAATAGGTGGCAAGGTTCGTCCGGGGAGGTACCAACACCGCCCTCACAATTTGCCGTGAAGCAATTCTTGTGTTTCGGTTGGAGGGCAATCGTCGTGCTTATTTAATTACAGTAAATCGACCATCTTATGCTAGTATTTATAAAGGAGTAAAAGGGAGTACTGAAGTAAAAATCACTACATAAGGAAACAGTTTTGGTTTATAGTTCGATAATTACTTGAAGTTAGCGCCTTCAAAAGTTAGAATCCCCATCCAAAAAATCAATCAATAATGACGACTTTATCAAGTGACAGTGATAACTTTATCAAGAAAGAACAAAGCAACAAGTAATTACTTTTTAATAAATAGGGACATAAGTCCTCACGAATAGTGACGCATCTACGTACAATGTCAGATAAGACTTAAGTTCTGTTTGAGGTTAGATGTAGGTGTCCATGGGCTCTAGTGACCAATTAATATTAAGGGGCCTGTAAGCTGGTTTGCTACTCCTATCTCATAAAAAAATAACTCTTGTATGAAAGAAAAGTGATTCAGAATTACAAAACGGTCGTTTGTTGTAATGTATATTTTGTTTTTATTATTTTTGATGTTTTATGTGCGCGCAGAATCTTTACAACATCCATTTCGTCTCTTCCCGCGAGTGCCGTAACAGACAACGGACGGAAGTTGAGAGCTGGATATTTTCGGTGAATCCAAAATGCAGAAACCAAAAAAGACCTTATATCTTTTATCTATACTAATATAATAAAGTTGAAGGGTTTGTTTGTTTATTTGAACACGCTAATCTCTGGAATTGTCGGATTTGAATTAGATAGCTATTATTTATATTAAACTTGGAGGCTACGCAACATCACACTACGGTTCTTACGAGCGGAGCAATTAGCAAGCAAAGTTTAGGCAAAAAGTATGCAAAATGAGATCGAAAACGCGGATGCGGGCAGGCGATGTGGCCAATGGGTCTTGTTCAAGCGAATTACGTCGTGAGCATCCGCTAATATAAAATAATGGCTTGGCTGACTTTGCGTTTATCCCGGCTGAATCCTCCGCAGCTCGCCAGCAACACCCGGTGAAGCTGTCGAAGCCGCTCGGGCCAACAGCAACTGCACATTTTGAAAAAAAGACAACGTAAACTGCGTCGACAAGGCATTTTCTTTAAAACATTGCTACGTATCTGGACCCTATAACTCCATTTTACGGCATATGGTTTTAACACCATATGCCGTAGAATGTATTTACCATACAAACTGTGTATTTCTATACTTTAATGTAATATACATTAAAGTATAGAAATACACAGTTTGTTGTAAATAGTATTTTCAGTTTGTTTTTAAGTTTTAATTATCATTGTTATATTTAATTAGATATTATCTTGCGCTATTTTGAGTAATACTGAAATACTTTGAGAGACAGATTTATTACAAAGTGAAAGTGTATTCCAACTACAGATTTTTCACTGCGCGTGGTTCGACACGTTGTACATTAAATTAAAGTATATAAATAAAAGTTAAAAAAAAAACATTCACCAATCTACAATGGAACAGCGTGGTGGAGTGTGCTCCAGCCTTCCTCCAGTTATAGAGATTGGAACTGGAATATAAAAAAGTCGAAGCCACAATAAAAACAAGGAATGGTTTAAAGGTGATAGAACTTTTCCATTCATTCATTGATAGGGTGGCAAGAGCTGCAGTGATCCTTTCAATATATCTCTGTATTGTGAACAGAGTGTAGACTAAGTAAACTGATACCTTTAATTGAACATTCAATCTGTTTGCATTCTGTAACCAAGCAACTGCAGTGCGGAGGTTCCAGTTAATCTTTATGTATCGACTCATCAGTGCCGAAGTCAAATAATTGGAAACCGGGACGGAAATGAAGTTTTTCTGCATTGCGGGAAATGTGATGAAAGTTAAAGCAATTTGAGACCGTTATAACATTTCCTCTGATTACACTATTTGTTCTCGGTCGATTGCAGAGTAATATGATCACTATCAAATATTCTCTCAACCATGCCGTGCTCTCGTAGACCCACGTAGACCTCGTAGCATTAGCAAATTGCAAGCAATCTGCCTCGTTAAGAAACGCTTGCATCGACATAGTGATGTGAATCCGATCCAATCGCGGGTGTTCCTTTCCAAGTTTAAAGGGAATACGAAGTAGCTGGCTGGTGTGCCGTGATAACCAAGCTACATTTCAAACATCAAACGTTTCAAACATCGCCAACTTTTTACAGTTGATAAATGTCTGTTAAAATAATATATTAATAGATTGCAATCGATTTTTTTTTTCAATTATTAGTCTTCATTGAGTCATGTTAAGACATGTTTTTACACAATTTCATATACGCATGCAATACTTATTCAAAGGATCAGCAAATGTACGCAATTAATTTAGCCGGGATCAATAAACCCATGTAACCCAATTCCGGATCCTACTTTAGCCAGGGAGTCAATTGGGGAGTGTTTTATGTACTCGTAATAAACTTAATTTCGTTCATTAACTTGCAACTGGATTCATTGAAAACCTTTTAAAATTAAGCCATATTTTATGCTCGCGGAACTACTTTCGGTCACTGTTGTATTTAACTTGTTAAATTAAGTTTTTCGGTGACATAAAATACATTTAAAAAAGGAAAAATTATAAACGCTATATTTGCAACATAACATTAAAATGAACATTATAACACTGTAATTAACAACAAAGCAGTCATTCGATAAAATAAAATACACAATGAATACACTCATGAAACTTTAATTACTTTAGCATAACCAGTCTTCGAATAATAGCTCGTTTGTGGCTGCTGTCTACGTAAATATGAAACGCCAGTTTTTTATTTATATTATGTGATTCCATTAATGTATTTAATATTTGCGTTAATTAGTTAGTCGCAAACCTCAAACGAGCGTGGTTTTGATGTTGTTACTCGTATAATAAAATATGTTTAATTATTCTACGAGTAATTAAAATATAATATAATTCCTAAGTAACGTTTTTTATAAAGCTTTCTACACTCATAACCTCACACTAAGATTCACACATTTACACTAGAAACATAAATAAAGACGAGTACGCAAGCGCCTAGACCCAGGAGAGAAATCTGAATTCATCATTTATATGTCTGCCTGCCCGGGGATCGAACTCGGAACTCTCCGCATATAAGACCGGTATAGGTGGCGCTGCGCCACGCGCGTCGTCCTAACAAAAGTGTATTTACTATTTTAGTTTTTTTTAATACGTAAATAAAATATTCAGAACACTTGATACCACGCGAAACTGTTCGATAGCTACCGTTGAATGAAAACGAGTGAAATTGCGAACAAAATGCGATATACTCATATTAATGTGGTGTAAACATTTTGCAATGTATCGACAACGTATTCGGCAAGTTTAGAGTACATTTAAGAATATTACCCTTTATGGCCTTACATTGTATATTTTCTTGAATCTAAATAAAATGAATCTTTTTTAATACTTCCTTATAAATCTTATGTCCTTTAAGATAAATATTTATTTCAAAATATCATATTAAAAAAAATACTCTCAGTACATTAAAAACTGCTCAAAAGGTCAAAAGAAATCTGCATATGACCAGTTGAAGTGACGCCGATATGAAGAGGCCCAAGTCACAAGGAAATTAAAAAATGATGAACAAATGGATGGACAAAAACAATGGAAAGTAATAACTTAATATCGTAGAAATTTATTTATTTATGATAATATTAAAATCTTATGATTGTTTCTTTCATGTTTAATGATTTTATCCATTTGAAAAATTCAGTATAAACTGCCAAATAGATCTTACAAAGAAATTTAATTTGTATTTTTTTTATATCTCACCAATATTTGTATAAATCAAAATGAATTACAAAATCGATTATTCAATCCCAACATTGAAGATTAACCACTTTGTCCAATGCGTCACTGGAACGTTGAGTAAAACTTTGGAAACTAGACGAATGGCATTTTGAGTCGTAAATTCGAACAAATTACTTTACTTTCAGAGAAAAATATTGGCGCCCACCCATTTAACGCTCCAAGGAGGATGTAAATCTTGTACAGTTAGGGGTTTTCAGCAAACTTGGGCATTTGTTCAAACTATTGCGAAAACCGCGAGGATAGGGGTAAACCATTGGTTTTTATTGGAAATTATGAATGAAAGGAACCCGGAGATTCTTTATTTAAAATGCATTATCATTCACCCACAACTAAGATCTTAACATAACATTATGCCATCATCAACCTGATGCCGTCCCCATGGCCAATCCTGAGAAGAGAAGAAAGAGCCTAACCCTTCTCAATCCAGGCCAAGTGCAATTTGGTAGAAAACACCTTCATGAACTCTCAGATGTGTAGGTTCCCTCATGATGTTTTCATTCACCGTTAAAGCAAGTGATAATTAATTTGCAAATGCGCACATAACTTTGATAAAACTTGGTGCGTGCGGGATTGTAAACCCGGATACCCAGAAAGGCACGAATCTTTAGTCTGTGTGTAAGGCTATCACTGCTTCACGTGCGATCATAAGACGATATGAAACCATAATATTATATACGACCCTCAGTCTATCAAGGCCATTCTTATCGGAACACGTTAATACATTGTACAGCAACATGGTGTCACATACATCAAAGACTCATCTTCTGACAATAACGACGTGATTTGGCATCTTTCGTGTACTCTAACAATGTCAGGCTCAAGCTAATGGAAGGCATACCCTTTGACCTTTCTGTAAACTTAGTTTTATGAGTCAATATTACTTTTGACAGGTACCGTTTATAAAGTCAAATTGTTGAACTTCTAAAGTACTAGTATGTTTTCAATTAACAAAACGAGTAAATAAACGATAATTTACCCTTTATTTCTTTTTGATTGGAGCTTGTTGCTATTTATTGCGGAGTTTATTTGCTGTTTCACATTAGAAACAGTAATAATGGCATTATTAGCCAGATTGTATATGTTATCATCATAATCACCAGCCTTTACAGGTTCCCTGGTAGGTCCCTACTTTGCCTAATTGATTCCACTCAGACCGGTCCTAAATTATCTGCATCTAGCGATTACCGCCGCCCTTTTCGAATCATAGGTTCACCTGGCAGTGAGACGCCTTGTATCACTTTTGCTTAGGCGTAGTCGTCATTAGAGGACCTTTACTCTCGATTGACTAACTGTACTTAGAGTGATGTTGCAGGCCTAGTGCTGTTTTAGCCTGCTAAGCTTGGCAGCTATGTCGATAACCTTTGTTCACCTACAGATGTCGTCGTTGCAATTTTATCACATAGCGAAGTACCGAACATAGCTTTTTCTATACCACGCTGAGCGACTCCGAGCTTCCTTAAGAGGTTTATAGTAAAATACCGCGTTTCGACTCTATAGACCAACAACGACATACATAATTCGAATACTTTTATCTTTAAAGAAGACTCCGTGGTTTGTCGTACGCTATCCAGTATAAATTATATATATAATCAAATAAACATATCATCAATTAACTAATTTTGTCGTAAATCAGTGTTTTTTTTTAAATATTAACCAGAAATTTTATTTACAGGTGAAATTTTTCCTGAGCTGTACACTACGACAGCTGCGTTAGACGAGGAAGAGGATACGACGGAAGAACAGGAAACCATAGAGGTGGAAGAGTGCGAGCCTTCGCCTTCCGCAAGGCCTGCTCTCTCTGCTCTGCCGCCTCCACAACCTTCGCCTAAAGAAGATTCCTTAACTAATTTAGATACACAGTATTATAGGTGAGTGGAATGATTTTTTACTTCTGGCTGAAGAAGCTACGCCATGTTCTTATCCACCTAAGAATATCTTACATGGTAATTTTAATTCTGTCTTCGATACGAAGGTTAAAGAGCGAGATGAAAAGTATTCTAACTATTGTTGGCAACTTTGAAAAGACATGGTAGGAAGCCGAAGCCATAAAATAATTCGCAGATATAAAGGAAATTGATCGTCAGAAAAAGAAGACGATCATTCGAGATTTTATAAAAAGCCATAAAATTAACAAGCAAAGTAAAAAGATTTTCATAAATTACTTTAACAAAAAGATAAAGGCTGTAAAGGGAAAAGCCTTTTCGTCTCAAGTTTTCATTTAATATTCGGATAGTAAGTAGTGAAAGCAAACAATGTTGTTTAACAGATAAATGTCGGCGATACGGCCCACGTGCCTGCGCTATAAACAAGATTGATCAGTGTTTCGCGACGCGTAATCTCACTAATGTGTTTACCTAGTTGTTTACCTTCGTGAATTTCGTCCTTTTTGTCTCACAAATAATGTCTTAATGCCGCCATTTCTCAAGACCCTCACAACTTTTTCCCGCAACTGGATACGGCTGATAATGGTAATGGATCGCACCTAACTTCCACTGAATTAACTGGACTCGCTGCGGAGTAATGGCTCAATATTTCAAGCGGACGCTCCGTTTGAGCTCTAAATAATATTTCCATCTTTAAAACGCGTTTTAGTGCGCCGAACGAAAAAGCTATTGAAGTTGGCCCATCTATCTTCCCACATCGTCTATCCCGGAAACTAAGCAATAAAGAAGATCTGAGCCGACTCTAAATCAATTTCGAAATATCTTTTCCTTTACAATTTATGACAGGGCCCGCTGTATCGATAATATTGAAAGTTATTTAATGAATCGTAAAATGAATTTACATATCTAGCGATAGACGATTGTTCTTACTCACCGGAGTAGTAATTCCATTTTGTGAATACTTTGTTCACAAATTTCTTGTGTTAAGTTATTAATTGTTTTCAATTCTTTTAATCACTTTAATTTTTGGAGAATCGAGACTAGTTAAAAGAATAAGAAGACTTGTTCGTCAATTCTGAGTAGTCGTGGAGCGATTACGACAAAAAGAAAGAAAGGCCTTCAAGTAACATTTAAAGATAATATGTCTTGCTATGTTCTTAGTTATACAGTGGCGCTAGGAGTAACAGTGGGCGCTGGCTGCTTCCTCTTGGCTTTGAACGTTTTGGTCTTCGCTGGCATCTACCTCCAAAGAGGCCGACGGCGAGCTACTCATCGAAGACCTAGAAGAGAAGGTGAGGAACTACGGATATAATGATACTCAAAGCAAATAGCATTAAAGCCAACTAAGTTTTATATAAAATGAGTATTGTTTAAGTAAACATGATATGGTGGGTGGAAGTAGTCTTCCATCCACGATACGTCAAGTCTTCTCATGTTTCTAAAATATATAACTGATAAGATTATACTCACTTCATCATCATCACCGTCATCAACCCATTACAGTTCCACTGAGGAATGAGACGGATCTGGCCTTAGTCCACCACACTGGCCAAACTCGAATCTGTAGACTTCACACATCTTCGAGAACTTTACAACGAACTCTTAGATGTGTAGGTTTTTCCACGATGTTTCCTTTACTGTTAAACCAATTTCATTACTAATACGCACGTAACTTCGAGAATTCAGAGGTGCATGCGGGATTCAAACCCCGGACTTTCCGCGTGAAAGGCTCCTTACCACTAGGCTGTCTCTACTGTATACTCAATCACACGATATTA
>DWKL01004220.1:0-10771 GCA_018249415.1 Phareas burnsi
ATATAGCTCGTTTCGTTTGTCCTATGTATGAGCTACCACAGCTGCAGTCAACCTTATAGACGCCGGGACATTGGTACGGGATGGTATCTTTGGGTGAACGAAGGTAGTTTACGTATTGTTTGGTCCAGTTACTTACCTTCGGAGTATCAAGATAAGTCCACATTTAATTGTATATTTCAAGAGAATTTTCTTATCGATACAATATTATACATACATACTTCGACTACTAATTTTCAGGTTGTAGATGTACAATGTATCTACGTTGCCGTTACGCAAATTTACAATTTGAAAATGAGAGAAAATATTCTATAATGTTTCTTTGTTAACAAGGCTCCTTAAATATGGATACAAATTAACCGTAAACTGTTGTGACTAATAGAAAGGATAGTTGTACATCGTGAAACATTTTGCTGCCTAAAACAAGTAGTTCTTCTTCGTGGCCCCGGATACTTATCGATTCTTATACTTAAATAAACTACAACGCTCCTAACGAACCCTTTCACGGGAAGTTCATGCGTCTTATTGGACTTTATTAACAAATTAATACAAAAAAAGGTAGCGGCTTTGTCTAGTTCAACCTCTGTTTATTTTTTAGTAATTACATGTTACGATAGAGCTGTAACTGTATAACGTACAGTTAGCATTTAGATATTTATTTTACTAGGTTGCTCTGTAAGAACTGTATCAAAATTATCAATAATATCTGTTCCCATTTACGGTAAATTAAGCTACCGACAATTGATGCTATCATCGAGATAATCGCGTTTAATCAACGTAGGTCCCCCGTTGTACCTACTCGTTACACATGTGTCCTGATTCCAATACTTATCGAAACGGTTTACGTCCATTTTGCTATACGTAGTTATAAGTAAGATCGCCTTATTGTTGATATCAAATATGTTACTGTAAATCCAAATGTCGTGCGCGGTTTCATGAGATGTATATCATTGAAAAATATGTGTCATTCCGTTACTCGACATCTGGAAATAATACGGTTGTGTGAAGTACGAAATGACGATAACCTATCGCCCCTCAGCTCGAGCGAGTCCGCGGAGATGCGCCAGGCATTATCGTGTCTAATCAGGTTCGCACGCGGCGCGGTGGCTAAATCATTCGATTATTGATTTCCGATGTCGCGGTCGTGATCGGGCGCGGGGACTCGACGTTCGGCATGACAGCGCAGCCATTGTCGGCGCCGACGCCGGCTCGCGTCGCCTCGCGCTCATTCTCCGTGATTAAACGCTTGTAATTCCAACAATATCATCCCGCCTGTCGGATTCAATCTGCACACCACTGCTCCGCTCTCATCTCGTGTCATCTGATTCCCGCTAGCCAACCACTGCACGAACCATGGCTTTGTTCTATAAATGTCTTCGATATCGATCGTTTACACTAAATAATTTTATATACACATCAGCTGTCTTTCAAACTCCAATCTGTCTCAGATTGCATCGTAGTGCCATACTGAAGTATTTTTCGCATCATTAATGTATGGAAGGAACATTTTTCTATAACCATAAATATTAACTCATTGAAAGTCTTGCGTATGGTAATAAAATTCAGATATCAATATAAATTATTTTGTGAACAGAATAAAATTACTCGCAAGTCGATACCGCACACCATAAGCCTAATGTATGCACATGTAATATATCAGATAAAAGGAGCCTGTTCGCAAATTCTTGCTCTTATTGCGCATTTATGCCGCATTGGACAATAATAGGGAGGCGATTTCTTGCTACATGAGATCGTCGGATGGTAACGAGCGACCCGTTGTCGTTATTAAACCCTATTGTTGTGATGCACCGTAAAAAGCTAAAGCTCAACTAGACCTTTTCTAATGTTGCCAATAAAGCACTAAAGGTGCATTTACCGTCCGATTAACTCTCTCATAATGGGGGCCGCGAAAGGTTGATAGGTGGAAAAGTGAACTCTATTGTCGCGTCTGTTATCGAAAGTAGGTAGCGGAGGCGGCGGCGCGGTCCTCAGTAGTAGGAGATGGGCCTGCGCATTTGCATCAGGAATTGGGTGCGCACGCTCCGGCATCGACTCGGCGTATTTCTCACGCTACTCGCCGGCACCCGCGCGCCACCCCACGCTCTCACAGCTCCCTTTCCTCTCCGCTTGTGGCACATTCATCACGCCGTCCCTTTCCTTGGCACTATTGGTTCGACCTAACCTAATAAGTCTTGTGTATTTCATTAAGCTAACATTTATTTGCGCCTTGATTAATATAAAGCATTTTGTTCCAATTTCTCTTGAACTATTATTAAAAGATTATGTAAAGGTACCAGACGGCATCAGAAGCGGTAGCCGCTTCTTAAATACATGGCCAGATAAAACAATGTTCTCATTTTAATTCTGTCAGAAATGTGCTATTTTGTTGAAGGGCACTATAAATTTGTTGACACACATTTTGTTTTATATTTATTAGACGACCCTACGACAACGGAAGTATTTCTCTTTGAATAATAAAAATGTTTAAAGTTAACTGTTTTCCTAGTCTCATAAATCTACCGACCTGTCATGTTGTAATAACCTACACCGAAATGAACAAGTGATGTAAGTTCATAATTATATACAAACTGGTATCTTCGGACCGTAAACAACCGTATAGTCGATGATCATTTTTCACTATTATGAGTAGATTCATAGTATTCATTGGGCGGTGAGTATTAATTTTACATTGATAACGGGAGATTGAGTGCAATAACAGAGTTGAGCCGCGGGCGCAGACGTACGTGTGTGTCGTAACGCACACGTATCAACACAACATAAGTGCTTCTAGTTTTCCACATTATTTACTAATTCAGCTGTGAAAAAAAATGTTTACATTTCTGGAAAGATATTCTACTATTGAAGTGAAGAAAGCAGAAAAGATATTTTATTGATTTAAGTGTAAAAATCAAGCGATTGGTTGTTGCTAATCTATTATTCTGATATAATGGGTAAATTACACAAAGTACTGTATTTTTATTACAGTATTTTTTGTATTTTAATGGAACTGATAAAGATAGTATGTAATATAAAAAATTGCATGCAATAGGCATGTGATTCTAAGAACTTATTACTTTTATTCGTTTAGCAACATAAATATTTGAAAATGTGTAACTCATTGCCTTTATTACCTTTATTATATATTATTATTTATTATGTCTTCATATTCGTCTCTCGCACTAAGATTCCCGTTCAAGTGGGATATTAATACTCACCTTCAGTAATGTGAAATGATTAACTTTAAAAATAATACGACTGAAGTAAAAATATAGTTACATATAGTTAGTTCCCTTTAATTTAAACTATTTTGCTTTGAAAGTACACAACCATGTTACCTATTTCAAAAATGTACAAAACTATTTATGCGGCACACCTACTTTAAGCTTAAAAATACATTTTCGTATCTCGTTAGTCGTTTCGAAACATTAATTACTAGCACATACGCATGCGGTCACGGTAAAAAAAAGACAATAGTGAAATGAATATTTCATGAGGCACATATTTAATGGCTATGCCCACAATACACTTGCCGCATCAATTAGAAGTCATTCAAGAATTATTTCTCTCAAACAGTGGTGCGGGAGATCTGTCTCATGACCTTTACCGCGTACACTCGAACGATTTATGCGATTGTTTCTCGTTTCTGTTTAATCGGACGTTTACGATTCATTTTACAAGAAAATAACATTAAAATACATGAACCTGTTAACTTGTTGCTAACAACAATGATGTAAACCATTACTTATTTATCTACTTGCAATTTTTTTGTTTTGGGTGAAAACTTTCATTATTTAATTGTGGTCATCTTTAATTTACTAATTAATTTATAACCATCGACTTCCCCATTGTTGTCAGTTAAACTAGCGTTTTTGTCCTATATAATCGAATATGATTATTGAGGTTTATACGCATTGTTGTCGGATTACCTAACAATTTCTCACCACTGAGGGTTTCCCATTTTTCCCAGGGATTGGTATACCATTACACTGGCAATCCTAGTGCGAGGGATGAATAATTAATAGAATATTTATCGAGAAATGAAAATATATCTTGAGTGTGTTCAATATCTATAACCGACAAAATATTACTATATAGTCTATTAAAATAAGTAGAAACCAAAAAGACAATATTGTTTTAATCGTTAGTAAGGAACTTACTCATTCAATTACTTGAATATGTTATTAGGGTTATTATATATTATAGTTCTTTTATATCCATACTATAAGGAATAAATGCTGATATCGTATTATTAATATGTCGCGTTTAATTACCATGCATTTTCGGATTGTGTTTATCATTTAATTTTTATACAATTCTTTCTTTTCCTTAACATTTTTACGATCTAACTCAACAATAATTACTTTAAACTTTTATAAAATATCTTGTTATGGACGAGAATTGACAGCTCAAAGTTTTATTAATGTTAAGTATAATAAACGTTTTATATAGTCATAAACGCACGACAAACTTTGAGTCAATTTCCCAGTGAATTGTAAGATTTACACCGATTGATGGAAACATCGACCAAATCCCGGCAAATTTGTAAAGTTCAGGCGAGAAGCGAGAGGTTCTCATGTATACGAAATGCAAATGTCTATAAATTTGTTTTACACTTGCCATGTAACAGCGACTTTGTATCTACATAGATATTTTATTTGATTTTATATTTATTTTAGCGATCAACAACCGTGGGTACCCACGTATCAAAAAGTATAACTATATTCTTGCATTTGATTTTCTGACAAACTATTAATTAATTTGTTCTGTAGCAATGGCAT
Source organism: Phareas burnsi (assembly GCA_018249415.1). Lineage (NCBI taxonomy): Eukaryota > Metazoa > Arthropoda > Insecta > Lepidoptera > Hesperiidae > Phareas > Phareas burnsi. Next base: position 4,776 of record DWKL01004220.1, read on the forward strand.
AACTTTTTATATTTGTTGCATTGATCAAATTTAATATATTCTATGATATATTATACAATAAATGGTAAAACTATAGTTCGACCGGGAAAGTACCCTCACCGTCCCTATAACCCGTCGTAAAGCAATTTTTGTGTTTCAGTTGAAGAAGTGTGGTTGTTGGGTACATTTTAGTCCTCAGGAGTAGTAACATACTTACGCACGTTTCTGGATTTCGGTTTGAGGTTAGATGTGGATGTCCGTAGGCTACAGTGATCACTTGTTTTAAAAAGGTTACTAACCTCAAAACTTTTTAAAATCTTGTAAACAGTTGAACCATTTTTAAAACGATTTTAATGTAAACACGCAGATAAAAGAAATGAGAGGCTACTCTTCAACATAAATATGTCAGAGGGTTCCTGCGCAGAAATTAGTACATCGTACTCCTATACATTCTAGATACCTTATTTTTATGTTAGAAGAGTAGCAAACGAGCGTACAGGCCACCTGATGTTAAGTGGTCGCTGCAGCTTATGAACCTACATTTAATCCCAAACAGGACTGACGTCCCATTTGAGGCATCCGCCGTTAAACAGTTATTGTATTTCATTCGAAAGATGTGGTTGTCGAGGGCGCTTGCAGCCCAGCGACCATCCTAATCCTTAGGATTGGTAACGCATCTACATACGAGCTCAGATTGGACTTTAGCCCTATTTGAGTTAGACGTGGCTATCCATAAGTTGTACTGACCACGTAACACTAGGTTAGCTTAAGGCTCATTAAATATTCTTCTCACATAAAAAGAAAAAACGGGTCACGACAGCGGCGGTGGGGCCCCCCCCCTGTAGAACTGTAGTTCTAGCATCTATCTAACTATTACAAAAGTAAAATAATTTGTCGTTGCAATCGTTGGTGTAAAATACAAGCGGCTATGCGTTTCCTTACTGCAACTCATTCTACGAAGCGATCCGCGGCGCGGCCGTGCTCGCCGACGCTGAACCCGCGTTAGCCACACTTGCCACTTTTAGTGCCACGCGAGCGTAACGACCACTCGCCGTCGCCGTAATAAAGCATGGGTGCATCACCAGTCAAGCTCGAAACTTTTGTAGAGGGCTCCGCTGGTCGTCTAAGAGTTTCGAAATAATTAAATAGTAATTGTCACGTAAGAAACAGATTAAAAAACATATTGCACACAAGATGCTCGGATCACTTAGTCCTCAAAGAGTACAGATGTCCGAGCTTAATCACTTAACTGTACGTCCCGACATTAAATATTGTCGGGCATTTAAAAGACTTTGCAGAAAGTAACAGTACAGAGATGTAAAGTTGTCTATATGCGGAAGGATCGCCCTTGTGTGTACAATAATTGAAATAAAATTACATATAATCACAAACAAAAATGAGTTAAATTAATTCCGAATATTTTTCGTCTCAACTCTGGCTTCACTTTATTGTGACACGCCTTTTTCTTGAACAGACGCCGATGGCCCAATCTTTTTTGTCGACTACCGCTTTATTGAAGGTATTGGACAGTTTTTGCGGGTCCTATCCAACCTCTTTCATGATTAAACACCCCGTGACGTCCTATAATAAAGAATTGTGTTGCTCTGTTTCGACCACTTGTCACGTATTGACGAATAAAAGTGTATTATAAATAAATATATTAATTGAACGCTACAACCATACGCATTACATACATTTCAATACGATTGCCATACTAGTTCAACACGCAGAGGACCAATTCCCGTCCAACAGGCGTCTAAATGATTAATTTAGATTTCTATTTTTGATCTGGATGTTTGTGTACTCGTCTTGGTATGTGTCCATTGCACATACGACAGAAGAAATTTTAGTGTGGGTGTACGAGCGTAGAAAAAGTTAAAGCGTTATGTACTTCAATCGCAAAACAGTATATTTCAGCTCCTGTAGAAGTTCCTTTTTTACGTAATATAAGCAGCAAACGAGCATGCAGCCCACCTGATGTTTAGTGGTAACCAAACTCATAAAGGATAGGTGTCTTGCTCAGTTGGAACACTTTGTATTGGCATATCTACTTTAGCAAACCTCTCCAACCAGAACGACAACTTACACCGTTGTTATAAGTCAGAAATAAGTTCACCACAGAGAAACTTCGAATAATTTTACCTAGTATAAAGTGGTGGTATTTCGCCCTATAGCAGCAGTTCTCGCGCTATAGTGTTCTGGTCTGCAGGATATACTAATACACACACACTTGTACGTTACGTTCCATATACGTCTTTGGGAGAGACGCATGTATGCCCTTCGAGTAGGGGAATCCAGTTCAGGGTTAATTACGCATGCCTGCAAATATCACTTATCATTACGTGGAATACCTCTATTCTTACTTTTTAGGTTCCGCAGGTTTCACTTATATTCACAACATTAAATAAAATCTCGAAGCTACAGTAAAATTTAGAACATGTAACTGATAACTGATTGACCAAGCTGCGGTCAGAATTATATTATATTCTTAAATAGTTAACTATTGCCTAGCGACAAGATAAAAAATCCTTAGATGACACCTATTTATATTAGCTAATTATCCCCAAAAAGCCTTTCATCGTACAGTAACTCAGTTTTAATTTAAGTTAAGGTACTCTTGTACACAGTGAAGTATACAAACATCCATGCAATGTTTAGATGTGAACCTGGAACTTCGATCCTGGAACCCAGTGCGTGTCAAACCGGTATGGTGACCTCGAAGTGACCATGCGAGCCGTCACGAAATACAATTCACATATACGTGAACTTGTGAACTTGGTTATAGGTACAGGGAGCATTAATCTACTAAAACTATATCTTACTCCTTACTTCGTGAAAAAATGTGTAAAAAATATTCTTATGAGAATTGTCTCGTGTCTGTCATTGATGAGACTGTTGAAACTACGAGAGTGCTTATAAGATGATGATGAACAACTTAGCCGTAAATAAATTTTTGGTCTTTCGTGTCCTTGATCCCTCTTAAAAAAGACCCGTCTTTTATGTAGGAAATATCCAGGCAGCCCATCTGATGTCATGTAGTAATTTGATTACAGATTAGATGCTACCTTTGAAAGCTATTTTATAACACCTAATGTATATGTAATTAGACTTACTATTGTTATAAATTGTAATAAATAAAATTTATTATCGTCTGTAAACAATGCATAAAATTTATTTTCGTCTATGAACAATAATTTTCGTTTTTCTAAATAATTTATTTTTCGTTATATAATATTTATTTTTATGTTTAAAATCGCATGATTCCAAATTCTAAACTTTAAGAATTTTATCGGAATGTATTTATAAAAAGTGAATTCAGTACGTATATTCTGAATAGTCAGTTTGCCGTGAGGAAGTGTTCCGTGCGATCACACGAAAAGCTTTGCATGTATTTAAGCAAATTTATGTTTAAACTATGCTTTATGGTAGAAGCGAACGGTGATGAATGCGACGCCTATTTGTTTTTAATTGAAGTATTGGAAAATTAACAACTTAAAGTAGTGTAAGCTTTTATGAGTATTAGCCGAAGTTACTTAAAAAATGTTTATATTTTTTCTATGTCTTTGTATTAAAAACCTTTGTATTGTTTTGCAAACATAAAATGAGGCCTAATTTCATTTAACTAAAAAGTCACAATGAGCTCTATTACTTTACTCTTCAACGAACATAAATACTTCGATGTTAGCTTGTCAGTTTCGACTCTGAAAAAATTAAATTGACTGTTTCATCTACCAAATGACATTGTTTCTCAGCATTCCTCTGTTTTTTTTACATTAAAAATATACGTCAAAGGTTTGCGTGCGGATCGTGACCGTGAGCTCCAAAAATATTTTAATTATCCTAAACATCACAGTTAGTAATGTGGCTGTCACTAGGGCCTAAGGCTAGTTTTCCACTAGAGCTGGACGAGTAAGGCTTGGGACGACCTAGACCTGCGACCTAGACCTCGTATTTCCACAGCACTGCACAGATATATATCAGCGGATATACACGGGCGCAACGGAACAAGGATTTCCTAAATAAATTGAACGAGAAAAGATAGCTATGTCTAGGATGGTAATGTATTAGTTACTACTATATACCACCCAACTTTAGATGAAACCGATATCCAATCTCTTGGGAGTGAATATGGGTTATATGAGTCAATTTCCCTGGCCTACTAGCACGCAGGAAGGCTCCGAGATCTCCAAGGGTACACCTTATTGCTTCCGCTGAGCACCTGTAAATGCTTCCCTTACTCTTCTCACGGGCCACGTAAAGACTCAGTCCCCATCCCACCACGACGAGCTTACCAAAACACGACAACTTGAGGCTGCAACAAGTTGTCATCTTCTCGGCTCGTAATAATAAAGGGCCAACGTCCTCACTCAAACCGCTCGCGACCCTGTGAGCTCCGGTCGCGAGCCAGGTATTCGCCACCGTTCAATAACTTGTCGATGAGTAAATAAGTTATTGACCGGTGCTCAATGTGAATCACGAGGTGGTTGCCTGACAAGCACCCAACATATAATAGCAGTGCTACGCCCCCTTTCTCGCCCCGCTCGTCCTCGCACAGTTCCGGTGGACAGCGGGCCTAAAGCGCAGGGCCTAGCGGTACGCGCGCCCGATGGCATCGCGCTCGTGCGCCACTGCTCACGGCGCCCGCCGGCGTTCGCGTCGCCGTGACTTATGGCCCCCGCGCGAACTTCGATCGTCCGATTGAATAATAATATCCGATTCCCGTGCACCGAATTTATGTTAGGAAGTGAACAGTGTCTCGTATCGTCGGTCGCATCGCGCGCTGCTCAATTTCTAACCGTCCGCCTGTCCCAGGGCGCCGATGTACCTCTGCGATACCCGATAAATATATTTTCGTGTTTCTGTGCCCAATGGACGTCGGCACTCCATCCCTCGTCGTTATCCCGTCTCACTCGCAACTCGTCCGGGTAATTTAACTGTTTCCTGACCTCATATTTCCTTGCTGCCTCTGCTCCGTAACAAACTTCATTACTAAGATTTTTCATTTGAAGCCCATATTATCTACGTTCAAACTTTATATATACACGTGATATCTGGGTTCGTGCATAATATGTATACCTGAAATACTTACCATCACTCATTAAGCTTTTCCTGGCTAGGGATGTTCTGTATTAGCTTTAAGTTGGCTAAGCCTTACATTTACTCATATTTGCACCTGACTTACTCGACAACCGAACCGAAGTAAAATATATGGATATTTATTATGTATGAAGTGTACAAACGTCCACGCCGCGCGCTAGTTAGCCTGCACGATCGAGCCTTTAAATAATTTTACGTAATTTGTGCCTGTCCCTTCTTAAAACTTACTTTAAGTATTATACTCTACACGCTCTTAAATTCCTTCAACATTAAACCTGTTTGAAACCAGACAAATATTTATATATATATTTTTTTGTTTACGCAACTTTCTTATATAAGTAATATTCAAATATTTTGTAATTGTTAATATTCTCTGTAATCTTGAACATGATACATATTGCAAAAAAATAATTATGCTAATAGCTGAAAAACGTAAATAATAAACGCGCATCGTATAAATTACCTATACTCTTTATTGTTGTATCTTTCTTATCCCGTATAAGCAGTCAAAGGTGCTTTTATAATCAGGTTTAACTTTTTTATGTTAGATGTAAACCATTTTCAACAATAATGACACTTAAATTGAACGTAAATCATGACATTAGTATAAATAAAATTGCAATCTACATTTAGTTACAGTTCATTTGTTTGAGTGCCTGATAATTTCGTGGCCCCTTACTAAATTACAGAAGTTCAATGCACCATAACTTTTGTACAAAATTACTGGTTCACACATCTAATGTTTTCACTACGCCAAAGCACTACGCCGTGTAATCTGACCACAGTGCCTAATTATCTTGAACACCGCTACTCAAAGGAATTTGAATTAACGTTACCGCTTCTTACCGTACGCTACTACGCTTTAATACAGATAGGTTGAGATACAGGTTAGCGCCCAACCAATGTCGGATGTTCTCAAA
>DWKL01004221.1:0-10771 GCA_018249415.1 Phareas burnsi
AATCGTGTTTCATAAAGGAAATTTGATGTTCCCCATAACTGTACCTGAAAGACCATAATGGTGCGACCAGGTAGAGTTGGGGAGGGGCACAGACATAGTTTCCAACTGGAGTGAAATGACAGACGTACAGGCGGGCAGGCAGACAGGCGCGGAGGTGAATAGGCGGACTGGCGGACGGGAGGTCAGGCTGACAGGCAGACAAGCATATAGGTGGGGAGGCGGAGAGACGAAAACGCATAGACATACTCACATAAGATGAAGGACCTCAACAAATTATAAAGGTTTCGTTTTTGCCATTTGGCTACAGGACCTTCAAAATAATTTCCTTATTAAAGACCCGCGTGGCGCAGCGATTACCATACCGATCTGTCAGAGGGTTCCGAGTACGATTCCCGGCCGGGCATCTAACTGATGCGCTTAGATTTCTGTTCTGGCTCTAAGTGTTTGTGTACTCGTCTTGTTTATGTCCATTACGCCCACGACACAGAGTATCCTAGTTTATCGTCACCCCTCTTATGAGTGTAGAAAGCATTTGTTATATATTATAACGTTTTACGTTATAATCAGGAAGCAGTCAGTTGCAACTACATCGGATATTCACTTCCTCGCTTCATGCCCCTAAAATACGAGTGAATCCTTGAGTTAATGCTAGTGGTACAATAAAATCGCATTTTATAGAGGACGCAGGCTGCATTCGGAACGGAATGCGCGAACTATGTTACGAATGCCAATAAAATTCATTGTCTCCTGCGAAATAAAGGAATGAAAGAGTGGGATTGGGGTTAATGGGGGATTGTCTGTGATGGGATATTGTCAACGGTATAAACAACAATGTTTTACGAGGGTACTATGCCAGAAACGAAGATAATACAAAACATTTTTGAAGTTATGCTCCTTTTGGCGCGCTCGGGAAAACAGATCAGTGTATTTTTAGCGTGGGGAAAAGTTGCGCGCGTCGATGTAACACATAATTTATTAGCGTGGGACGAAGTAGTGCGCGCCGATGTAACACATAGTGTGTTATTTTTATTTATGTTTTTATTTAAACCTTTTTGTAGTCTTTCTTTTATTGATCATCGCTCAATTATAATTTGTTTCGAAACATAAAAAATATTTTATTAATTACGTTAAAGAAGTTAAAAATGTTATATATATGCATGCATGCATAAGTACACGCGGGCTTTTTTAGAACAAAAGTAGCAATCAAGTATGTAGTTTATCTCATAGCAAGTGACAATGGACATCTCTAATCAATTTTAAATAGTATTGAAGTTCTGCACGGGGTTGGCCATATGTGCGTTGTTGACTAAGTTGCAAGCTCCGTGTAAGTATCTCTCGGTACCACACATTTCAATTCAGAACAATAGGTGGTAGTTCATAACAGTTCGACCGGGAAGGTACCAGCGCCGCTCTCATAAGCCCCCGTGAAGAAATACTTGTGTTTCTTTCGGAGAGAGAAACCATCTTTGTCCTCAAAAGTAGTGAGGTGACTTTAGTTTTATTTGATGTTATATAGGGGAGTCCATAGGCTACAGTGACTTCTTTGGTACTCTTTTTACAAAATAAACCTGAAGTCAATCACGAATGTGTTGCTGCCTGATAAAGTAAGAATCATCGTCATCAACCCAATAATGTCCCATTGCTGGGCACGAGCCTCCTCTCAGAATGAGAATGATTAGCCCATAGTCTACCACGCTGGCCAAGTGCGGATTTGATAGACTTCACTTCACTTCGAGAACTTTACAAAGAACTCTCAGATGTGCAGGATTCCTCACGATATTTTCCTTCACCTCCAAAGCAAAAGATAATTAGTTTCAAATTCGCACAACTTTGAAAAATCAGAGGTGCGCGCGGGGTTCGAATCCCGGACAAAGTAAGAATGCCTTACCACAATCTTCGAACAAGAACACACTTAATACTGCTGTTTTGAAACCATCGTTACCACCGCTACACCTGAAGGTGGTAGAACTCCTTAACGTTTGTCTGCGATGGCCACAGTCACACTTATTTCAGGTTTGATCAGTATGGAAAGGGAGTACACTGACGCGAGGATTCCAACTTAGTCCTCAGGGATAACAGCACATCTGTTGAGCTCCACCGCCGTATCTATTTTTGTCTTATAGCAGCAATGTTGAACGCTGTGTTTAGATTTGGACAACGTAGAAAGAAATAAGTAGCTGGGCTACATCTTCGTTAATTACGCTATTACCCCCCCCCCACTCTACCTGGTCACACCATCATGGTCTTTCAGGTAGAATTATGGGGAACATCAAATTTCCTTTATGAAACACGATTGGTCTTACATGCTAGTTGTGTGTCTATATATAGGAGATATTTTTGACATTCTGAAATATACCCGGGGTCTGATGATTCGCTTGTGCGATATCATCGCTGCACAGCGGAACATTCAGACGACCCCAATGTGAAGCACACGGAGTCGATGCGAACTACCAATTTAAATTGTATATTGTGTATATATTATAAAATAACGAGAATCATGGGCATATTTAAAATAAAAATCTATTTATTATCGAATCTCAAATGTATACTCTGTTGACGACTTCCATTGCTCAGCAGACACCACACCACCGTGCCGCCATACCGCCGAACCCGGACCTACGTGTCATATCGATGGTGACCGCTCCACCACATGGGTTGTCGGTGGTTATTAGTTTTATAAGTTTTAATAGAATGTATAAGATGTTATGATATGAGTGGGTTGGTAGGAGGAGGTATGTTGAGAGGTGGTAGAGCTAGTTCGTATGGGGAATTACCACTGCCGCCTTCATAATCCGTCGTGAAACAGTTTTTGTGCTACGGTTGTAGAAGTACGGTTGCTAGGTACACTAACAGCGAGGCGACCATCTTAGTCCTCAGGAGTAGTGATGCATCTATGTACGACCTCATACATAACTTCAGTTATGTAAATGTAAATGTAGCTGTCCATGGGCTGCAATGACTACTTAGCATCAGGTGGCCTGCACGCTCGTTTGCTACTCTTCGAATTTAAAAAAATATATAAAATAAATAAATAAATATAAAGTGCTCAGACACCCGAAAGCAGATGACCTATTTGACCCTTGTCTCATTGATCATCGCTCAGATGATCAATCCATTAAAACTCATCTCTGCTGTAGAATGTTTGTTGTTTGTACCTCATGAATCAAACTACAAATATGTGAAGGGTTTGATCGCACCTCAAGCGCCTTTTAACTGAGATGTATGACATGATTTTTAATAATTTATGTTACATAATTCTATTCGAAATCGTTCAAATTGGAATCCGTCAAGAAGATTTGACGAATACAAACCTGATACTTACCACGAGAACTGAATAATATAAAAGATTTTTTTAAGGGGAACATAAAGAAACCACCGGTTAAAACCACGCACACAAACATTCCAATAGTTTCAACTAAACATTATTCAAAAAACCACGGTTTTATTTAATTTTAGTTTTTACGACGTATGCTTTTAGTTGTAAGTCAAGAGCTAAAAATTTCTACTCAGAGGGGAATCCAAAATTATCGACCAATAAAATCTGGAAACGTTTGCTTTAAAGCGTCGAGGATTAGAAGGGTAACCACTAAAGTTATACGACATAACTATCGTCCATACTTATTTACTTATTTAAGTTAGTTAACGGTCCTTGCACACAGTGTTTTTAACACGCTCTTTTTATAAGGTTGTTTAAATCTTATATTTAATAGTTCGTGTAATAATATTCGTATAATTGATATATTAATAGCCTCGTGGTAAGATTTCCAGGTTTGTATTAATTTCTCTGTGTTGATATGTATTAATTTTATAAGTAGATCGATAGCATAAGTTATTGTAGAAATATGTTTGAGAATAAATTAAGTGGACGCTACTAAAAATATGTCTATCTTCAATATGTATCTCCTAATCTTTTTGAGTGGTCCCGGTAGACACTATACCACGTATTTCTTCAGATATATCTGCACCTAAATAAGCAGACCACTTGTTGGCAAGTGGTCACCATTGCCTAAAGACACCATAGGAAACGACAATACGTCACTGCCCTTGTTGCCCTTCTTTTAATGCCACATGTCAGAGAGGACTGATGCTTCAGAATCATATCTTGCATGTGCATACAGTTTATGTAGTGGCGAATATTTTATTAGCGTTGAGTAAAAAAACGGAAATTTTAAACGGAGATAGTAGAGTAGGAAACGCCCTTAAAACTTTAAGGTTTTAACGACTCTATCTGATAGAATAGCGCTACTTAAGCACGAGTTTACTCGGCGCATATTTAACGATATTCAATTTATGACGATAAGAAATCGGCGGGCGTCTAAAAATTATAAAGATTCCTAAATTTATTGCCTCCCGACCGTTGGCGCGGTAATCCGCTTACCTTCGAACAAATTATTGAGTGTGGGACTAAATACTGATATATATTTTCCGTTTACGTCCATTCCAATGGGCCAAGGGCGTGTGTTTGTTTTGAAAAAAGTTCTCGTTAAAGCAGGTTTATTTACGTGGTCAAGGAAGTTATTTTTAGCATTACTTTCTGCTTTTAAATATGAGAAATAATCGAAATTGACAAGATAAACTAATGTGCCGTGTGTGTTCAATCTTGCTCTTTCTAAAAAGGTCTTCGCCTAAACAAAGTGATATATTTAGAATGCTTTAGGCGATGGTCTCGATATATACAGTATAGAGGATAAAGTTCCATATACATTAAATAAATTCATACTGATCAGATTCTGGCTTTCGTCAAAATAAGACCAGGTATTATTATGAGCAGTGATAGCCTAGTGGTAAGATTCCGGTTTTTCACGCTTGGAGACCTGGGTTCAAATCCCGTACGCACCTCTGATTTTTCGAAGTTATGTATGTTTTACAAATTAATTGTCACTTACTTTAACGACGAAAGAAAACATCGTGAGGTTACCTATCCATCTAAGAGTTCTCTATAAAGATCTCGAAGGCGTGTAAAATCTATTAATCCGCACTTGGCCAACGTGGTGGACTATGGCCTAAGGCTTTTCATTCTGAGGGGCGACCCGTGCTCAGTAGTGGAACAATAATGGTTTGACAATAACGATGGTTTTTGCAACGTAGACAAATAAATGGTTGAAATCCATATATTACCTATGAGGTTATTATACATTCTATCATACATAAATTAGAACTATAGTTCACCCGGGGACGTACCACCGTCACCCTCACAATCCCATATGAAACAATTCTTGTGTTTCGGGGACACTCACAGCGAGGCGACTATCATAGCCATCAGTAGTAACGCGTCCATATAAGACCTCAGATAGGATATCAATATTCTTGAGGTTAGATTTGTTGCAGTGACGTCTTAATATCGGGTGGCCTCCTGAATTCCTGTTTTCTACTCTTTTCACATTAAAAAATATCATCATGGACTGTAACACTGCTGGACTCAGGGATCTGTTCAAGTAGAAGTAAACGCGCACAGTTTACCATGCTGGCTAATTATGCACCACTCGGCATGATTTATCAAATTATATTGCTTAGTAACTCTAATACACACCATAAAACAATATAGAAATATTGAAACATTCACATATTTCAATACGATTATATTGTATTATGGTCTATATTACATAATATTGCTTATTTACTTTAAAACAATATTGCTCAGTAACTCTAATACACATCATAAAACCATATAGACATATTGAAACATCTACATATTTCAATACGTCTATATTGTATTGTGGTCCATAATATTGATTGTTTACTTTAAAACAATATTGCTTAGTAACTCTAATATGTTCCACAATACAATATAGTTAGACACAATATTATATTTACTGTTAGTCTTATAGTTCGATTCACATCTGCCTTGATATACTTAGCTATCATCTGTCCTTTCCGTTTCCGCTATAATAGAAAAGGACATAAATCATTAACACGCTAGCAGATGCACCGTGAAACTTTAGACTCATGTAGGAGTTAGCTTAAAGTTGATGAGAGTTTTATAAGCTTTAATGTATTATGAGCTACTCGAGAAGCACATACGGCATACTAAATTAAGCTGAAACTTGGTGTTGTTTATAGAGATACATGTAACAGCAAACAAGATTACAGGCTGATATTAAGTGGGCGCTGCCGCCCATGTATAGCTTATAACACTTAAAAAAGGCATGACACCCTGACCTAAGGATAATTACAGTTGCGTTGTTGCACCTGACTATTCAATAGGAATGCTTCATAACTAAGCAAAATATTGCTAATAATTTGTATGCCTTACTCTTTAAATCAAATTACAATAGTTTCACCGCTGTTACCTGTGACCCTTTTTATGATCCATTGTTGGATTTCTATGGGGAGGCCTGGAGTATACTTAACACGCTGCTCCTATGGTTTTAAAGCTTCATGTAAGGCCTCCAACATTAACGACTGTTATCCAGTAATAATAACCAGGATTACAACGTGTCCTTTAAACCATGGAGCCGCGCATGAAAATTAGCTGTTGGTGCCCACCCAGCCGAGTTCCGACCGCGCTCGACGATGCTTAACTTTGTAGATTGGTTACGATCTTCGGTCGCGATGCGAGCGCGGGGCTGTCCATTTCATGCAATAAGCCAGAAATAAATCTCACCACAATCGAAATACAAATTCTATCTCGAGATATAAGTTTTATTTCACAATTTTAATACGAATTAAAATGTACATCGCGACGAATACATTACACATCGCTAAATTAATTTGTATACATATTTTGATTGCTAGTTTCCTTTGTATTAATTATTTGCTATCGATATGAATAAATTTGACTAGAAGTTAAATCCATGTTAAATACAGTCGTTCTTAACTAAAGCTTATTTATCGTTATATTTATAAGTTTGTGTACACGATAAATTTAAAAGGAGACAGTTACGTTAAGTAAATATAGTACAAAAGGCTGCTTATTTAAAAATGAACAATGAATATAAAAGATAAGTTTTTTTTATGTTTGTAAAGTAGTAAACGAGCATGCAGGCCACCTGATGTTGAGTAGTCACTACAGCCCATGGACACCCACATCCAACCTCAAACAAAACCGAAGTTCCGTTTGAGGTTAGAGGACTAAGATGGTCGCCTCGCTATATGTGTGCCTGGTAACCGCACCTCTCCAACCGAAACACAACAACTGCTTTACGGTGGATTATGAGGGCGACGGTGGTACTTCCCCAGACCAACGATTGTTCTACCACCTATTAAACTTAGATCAGCGATATAAAATTCTTATATTACTATAAAAATAATAACACTTTTAGTATAGGAAACAAATTCGAACAGAACTAAATTACCTTTGAAGCATCGAAACGTCCTAACAATGCACAACAAAAATTTATCAACCGACAAACAGATTATAAATATAATTTGGGAAGCGACTCTTCCTATCTGTTTGAATCTGACTTTTCATCGTTAGAAGATTAATATCAGGGTCCAATGATGGAATAAACAAATGATACAACCGAACGGGGTCATCGAACCGAGCTGTCAGATAAGCCATAGTACATCTAGAGTCCAACAATGGTGAGGTCGAATAATAACTCATTGTCTTACTTTTTGTCGAACTAATCACTTTATTGTTTCGTTCTTATAATCAATTATTCGATTAGATTTCGTATAAATGACGGCACTGGTCCTATCGAATGCTCACCGTCATTCATTAAGCACATACCGAGTGTGTAGATTAAGGCACTTGTTTTATTACATTCCCCCAGCGATCGAATGCCTCTGTTGAATTATTTATCTGACCATAGTATTTTATTATTTTCGGTTGTAATTATCGTTTAGGTAGTTCGGCTCTGGGGACAGCACCGCATCCATCATCATGATCATCATCATCGTCACCACAAGCATCATCATGATCATGATCATCATCGTCGTTGTCGTTGTCGTCATCATCACCACCACCACCACCATCACTACCACCACCACCACCACCACCACCACCACCACCATCATCATCATCGTCATCATTATCATCATCATCATCATCTTCATCTTCACCTTCACGAACTTTATAAAGAACTCTCAGGTTTCTTCACGATGATTTCCTTCAGTATTAAAAATGAGTTCGGAAAATCAGATGTGCGTGCGGGTTTCGAACCCTGGACAACCAGTGTGAGAAGCCGGAATTCTAACCATTGGACTATCACTGCTTCATATTTTTGTCTTATAAAAGCAGTGTTGGAGGAGGAGGACGAGCGCGAGGAGTGCTCAACTTAGTGCTCCAATTCTAGTGGGTAGCTACATTACGATGACCGACCTCAAAGGACTACAATTCTATTTTATTTGATTTCAGATCTCCGTAAGCATCAAGACCTACAATCAGGTGAATTTCATACTCTTTCAACCGGGGAAAATCACCGTGAAGTTCTTCTTGTATTTCGGTTGAAGATCTGTGGTTGTCTGGTACACTTACAATCGATCGTCTTAGATTTCAGGAGTAGTGGCGCATCTACAAACGACCTTAAATAGGGCTTCAGTCTTGTTTGAGGTTAGATGTGGGTGTCCATGGACTACAGCCGCCATTTAACATCAGGTTGCTTGCATACTCGTTTGCTACTCTCACCACTTGAAAATAATTGCTTTGTCATTAGTTGGAGTTGATTAACAAAGTCACCTGTATGGCTTGTAGATGTAGGTGTCCAAGAAATGTTACGGTTAAACATCAGGTGATTTACATGCTCAATCGCTCCTCTTCTAACACAACAAAAGTTATCGCTTACCTTTACTCGTTCGCTGTGACTAAAGCGGCTAAGAATGTATCGGATATGTATTTATTTTCGTGCTCGCATCATCGGCTCGCTTTATAATACTTTTTGTTTTCATTATTCTGTTACGTTGTAAGATCAATGTTCAAATCGTTACTGAATGTAATTAATATGCTCGATAAAGTTAGCTGGATATCAACATCGTAATTTAATACGGGTCGCCTTAAATACTTGCCTGTTACTCGTGGTGCTACAGATTTTTAATTCGCAACTTATGTCCTCTTGTTTGTTAATCCTTGTCCTGATCCTGTCCTTTTCATATTAGTGTTCCGAAGTCATGTTTAATGATGTAATTAGTTTTTAGCCCCGTCTTCTATTGACCACTACTTGATGAACTGCGTGGCGGAGCGGTTACCATATCGAGCTGATACGCCAAAGAGATATTTAAATGATGAATTTAGATTTCTGTTCTGGGTCTGGGTATTTTTGTACTAGTCTTTGTATGTGTCAACAGCACTCATGATACTATGCTATGAGTGTAAAAGGTGTTTAATAAAAGATTTCATTTAAAATGTCAGAAATATATCAAAATCTGAATGCATGCTTTAGATCGATGCGCCACGTGGGTCGTTTTATTAGAATACCTGCATTAGTCGTCAGTTTATTTGAATTTCTTATACTTCTTTTCTTTACAGTACAATAACATAGTGCAAAAGTATGTTAATTAAATATTCAAGCCTAAACCGCTGAACCGATTTTGATAAAATTCAACAAGGACACCAAAGCTTACATACTGATGAAGGCCATGAGAATAGACAGAAGTAGACATTGTCGCATAACAAATATTAGTAAGGATAAAGATTGTATCACTTAATCACGGCAATAAACAAAGTAGGTACATGTAAACAGATTGCACGTACTATAGTAGTTAGACGTGAGACGAGCTTAAATGTGCGTGTGAATGTCATCTAAGATTCCGCCTCTAAAATTCTACATAAGCGAAATCGAGGTTTTTATTCTCGAAAAGCAAACAATCGTGAAGGCAACCTGACGTGATCACTGGAGTCCACAGACACCCACATTTAACTTAAAACAGGACGCCCTATCTCAGTTCATATGTAGATGCGTGACTGCTCTTGAGGGCTAAGATTGCCTCGCTTGTAAGTCTACCCGACGAATATACCTCTCAACCCCTACCGCCCTGGTCGAATTATATTTCTATTATAATATAAAGTATACAAAAATATCTATGGTAAAAAAATACTTTTTCCCAAATAAATTCGTGACGACTGTCCAGTTAACCTCGACTAGTGACAGTAATTTCGTTCAATAAAAGCTGCTAACACATTTAACTTAAAATTAACGTTTTGTTTGGACTACCCACGCGGCCTGCCTCCTTTCCGCTCATTAACCGCCAATCCGTTCCCGATTAAGTCGTAACGTATTTTATAAAACCTAGTTGCGGGCCAATTAAAATTTATTACCTGTAAAGATATTGTCTCACTGTGACAGAATGAACGATGGTAACTGGTACGACGGGACGATGATATATGGTAGTTAAAAAAAATACGAATTCATAAATTAGAGGTGGTGGTAGTTCATCCGGAGAAGTACCATCGCCGCCCTCATAATCCGCCGTTAAACAGTTTTTGCGTTTCGGTTGGAGAGGCGATCATCTTAGTCCTCAGGAGTATTGATGTATCTATGTACGACCTCAGACAGAACTACAGTTTTGTTTGAGATTAATGTCCATAAACTGCAGTGATCACAATTAACTGCACGCTCGTATGCTACTCTGCATAAAAAAAATAAAAAAAGAAAAATCATAAATTAACGGCCCATGTAGCACAGCGGTTATCATACCAGTCTGACATGCAAAACGTTCCCGGTTCGATCCCCAGACAGGCAGACATTTAATGATAAATTAGATTTGTTCCTGATCTAAACGTTTGTGTATATTTGTATTCATAGTACTCACCATAAAGAAAAACCTAGTATGGGGATGTTTTGTATAGAAAACATTTATTTCGAATATAAAATGTATTTCATAAACACGGTAT
>DWKL01004222.1:0-10770 GCA_018249415.1 Phareas burnsi
GCGAAAGATAATATAGTTATATATTGATGTTAGTGTTAACTTGTACAATTTTTTTTTTATTTTAAATTGTGTTTAACCATTACTTCATTGTACCACAATGAAATGTTGAGTTGAATATGCAGTGTAGATGGAGCATAGTTACTTAGAAGATAAGATTAAGTATTGTTTTGAAGACTTTAGTTTTATTAAAATATGTACACTATAAAAGTTCTGTTTATTAATACTGTCTTTGTAGTTCATCATAATTCATAAAAGGTTTTGTATATTTCAGATCTGCATTAGAAGATTATTCACTTCATTTGGTTGATCTGCATCAAGGCAAATTATGTGATACAAAGCATTTTCGAATTGATAAAATCTACCTCTCTCATAACCAAGGAATTTATTTATATAAAGAAGTACTAGCTGTGTTGTCAGTGCAACACCAAACTATACATTTATTTCAAATTGTTGATGGCATGTTAATAGAAATTAGGAAAATTGGTAGATTTTGTTATGACGATGATCCTTTAATCGTAAGTTCCGTCTTTGCACCTATTAGGAACGAAAGGCCTTTTCATGAAGAGACAATAAATAGTTTGAAACACAGACTTTTAGTGTTCCTATACAAGAGAGCAAAAACGATTAGTGACGAAACAAGGGACCCCCTTGAATTGAGAAAGTTTTACAAATATTTTGACATGTTTAAAAGCCTGCGGATGTGGAAAATGCAATTGCTAGATGAGGATCATCTTTTCATCAAATATGCAAGCGAAGAAGTGGTGACATTGAGAGTAGCCGAGCCAAATATACAGTCATCATTTTTTGTAATCTACAACATAAGCGAGAGCAAAATACTAGAAGTATATGAAAACACCTCAGAAGGTTTGCTTAAGTTGTTTGAAAATTACTGCGACTGTTTTAGGAATGCAAGACTCTGTGCCGATTCTCAGTTTACATGTTCACCGTCAAATAATCTGTATGCGAGACTGACACAACAAAGATTTAAACAGACAATAGTAAGGGCCATATACGGCGGTCGCACAGAAGCAACCAAGAGAATACTGGCTCAGTTGCCAATAAGTGCTCAGTCATATAGTGGCTCGCCTTACTTAGACCTAGGGCTCTTCAGCTACGACGATAAATGGGTATCCGTTATGGAACGACCTAAGGTTTATGGAGAATATCCCATTCGGTAATTACATTCTCTATTACAGTTAATACGTGTAACAAAACCAAAGACTTCATTATTTGAGCAGCAGCGCAACTAGGAGCTGGCCGTAGGGCGGCTGCCAGGGGTCTAGCCCTGAAGGCCAAGGCAAGGTCTCATAAAAACCTTTAGTGCTTACACGAAATTCAGACACGAGTTCATTTTAACTTGATGTACCACTTAAAAATAACCTACAAAATTATCAGTATTCTAAGTTTTATGGGATGACAAGTTCAAATTATTCTGTGGTTCATGCCCGTAGCAACGAATCCGTATTTTTATCAACAAAACTAGTCGTAGCTCAATGTTTATGTTAACACGTGTCCATGATGTATGTGCCCTGGTCCCTGGTTGAAACCAAAGTCCATCTGAATTGAACTAGGAACCTTCACCTTAACAAAATAAGAGGGTGATTGCCTATAATTATGAAAATATCCACGTTTGGTATTGTGACGACCATCTATTTAGTGAGTATAAAATGGTTAGTCTGTGGCAATTGGAGATGGACAAATTATGGTTTTGCTAGTTTTTCACCTAAGTCCGCTAGAAGTTTACACTAAAGTGTCTAAATTATTTGCCACATTCATAGAAATGAAAAAAAAAACATTGCGAGGAAATCTCACGAACACTTTCCATAACATTATCAAATGTGTGTATAGCAATAATAGCAATCTATCAAGCTGAAATTAACCAGTATAGTTGCCTGTGGCTATTCCGTAAATTCATCTTATTCTGTAAATAGGCCATTGCCCAGCAGTGGGATATTAATTGGTTGATCATGATGATAACGACTTTTCCTAATTCAAAAATCTGCTATTTACTTGGCAAACAAGCTTTATAAATTGTTAAATATTTATGTTTCAGATTCTATGCACGAGATTCCGGCCTTTTGAAGTTCAAAATTTATGCAGGCGTCCTGGGCCAGTCGGTGCCAGCTAGTGCTAGGAGACTAGTTGCTTTCACTTTCCATCCAACCGACCCTTTTGCTATCAGTGTACAAAGAACTAATTCAGAGTTTATTGTAAATTTCCATATTAGAAATGCTGTATTCAGTTGATAAGTAAATATTTTTATTTTTTGGTATTAAGTTTGTCATATTGTTAATTTATAAATACTTGAAAGTAGAAAAATATTAACTATGTACAATTTTCTCTACTTTTGCTTGTTTCATTTACCTGTTTCTTTACAATCAATATCCAAAATACGTTAGCCGAAAATGTTGGTGAATTTTCACCCTTGGAAGAATAAATCATGTCCTTTAAATATTTACCAGATTACTCCAGAAGCATATGGTATTTCTACTATAATGTAAATGAAATACCTAACCAAAATCAGTCAAGATATAGAATTCATCACGGAACATAGAAACCAGTCTAGTGTAATTTTTTATGTTCCATAGAATACGTAAATCTTCTAAAATAGTGTATATTAGCAGTCGCCAGAGTTCAACAATGAAGTTTTAAAATATTCATCCTAAATAGCGTAATTATCTATAAAATTATATTATACTCATTTTAAATGTTGTCAAAGAGTTATCAAGTTTGTCACATGCCTACCTATACAATATTCAGATTCCGTAAAATGGGTATATAACGATAATTTTGAAAATATGCATTGCACCAATATTTAATTTTAAGTTCAATTAAAATGTGGATTAATACACACACAGTTTGACATACTATTCACCATGCAATGTAATCAGCCATATTGGTGCAACGGATTTCAGAACAGTGCACAAAATCAATATCCTTCATTCCCTTCCTACCAAATACGTAAGAAATTTTAATTTGAATTTTACTGAGAATTGACGTATCATCAGCCCTTTCCTGTCTAACGGATGGACATGGGTTTTCTTTGTATGATTCACCACAGTAGCCAAGTGTGTATTATACATCAGACACCTTTGGAAACTTTATGAAAAACGGCAGAGATGCATGTATCCTCGCGATGTTTACCTTTACTGTTAAAAAAAGTAACCTTTAATTCGAAAAATTAGGGATGTGTGCTCAGAATTCGAACCTCAGAGCGAAAAACCTTAATTTTGCTACTAAGCTATTACTGCCTTCTGCCAAGTTGATGTATAGATCCACATATAACGTAAACGAAGAAAATAACACCAAGACATGCCACAATCCAAAACGATAAATACGCTCATTGCATGGGTGCATTGGTCTAGAAAACCTACACCAAAGTTTTTTTAACTTATACTCCCATATATGGGTATAATTTATGCCTATGGTGACTACAGATCTTTATACAGGCCCTTGCTATCCCCATGTCCCTAAGACATGTATAAGTATGGTAAGGGGTATCAAGTATAAGAATAAAACCTATAAAGTAAAGAAATATATTTTACTTGCTAGTCTAATGTCATTTTGTATGTTCCGTAGAATACATCATCAACGACCTATTAATGTCCCACTGCTGGGCACAGGTCTCCTCTCAGAATGAGAAGGGTTAAGCCATAGTCCACCACGCTGGCTAAATGCGGATTGGTAGACTTCACACACCTTCGAGAACTTTGAAAGGAACTCTCAGATGTGTAGGTTACCTCATGATGTTTTCCTTCACCGTTAAAGCAAGTGATAATTAATTTCTAATACGCACATAACTTCGAAAATTAGATGTTCGTGCGAGTTCGAACCCCAGTCAATCAGCTTGAGAGGCCGGAATTTTAACCACTAAGCTATCACTGCTTTTGTAGAATACACAGATCTTCTAAAGTAGTGCATATTATTAGTCGGCGAAGTTCATCAATAAAGTTTTAAAATACTCATCCTAAATAGTGGGATTATCTATAAAATTATATTATACTCATTTTTCATGTTGTCAATGATTTGTCATATACGACTGCGTACCACGGCCTTCAAACCAGAACATAGTAATGCAACCACCGTTTTCAAGCAGAAATAAATATGGAGGTAGTACAATAATACCACGCAGCTGAACTACGAATAGTTCTATTACCTTCAAGATCTAATCGCTAATGGAGGTCATACACGTTAGGATTTGCATTACGGTTTTAGCCTTGCATGCATAACCGACAGGCAAATCCTAGCGTGTATGTGATAAAACTGTACAGTATTAAACTCGGTCATACCTATCAGTTATGCATGCACGGCAAAACCGTCATGCAAATCCTAACGTGTATGGCCTCCATTACACGAGTTTCAATTCAGTATTGGTATATTTTCGGTTTTTTTTTATATACTTATAGAGTCATCATATCCTGAAGTAATTGGCGAAGGCGATGTGATGTCTGTGACGTTACCAGATGGTAGAGTGCAATGCTATTTTGTGCCGATCAATACGCGTGATCGGTGGATACCCTATAACATAAACTCCATCCCTAATGGTACACCATTTCAGTCGAATGCTAACAATACAGTCTGGTTTGTGAGAAGTATCTTGAAAACGTACGTATGATTTTAATAGTTATCATTATAACATGTTGTTTTAACAAGTTTTTTAATATTATTCTTTTATACTTTGCATTATTAGGGCAACAGAACTTTATTTATTACACAGGTATCCCACAGTAGGGCCAAATCAAGCAGTACTGAATCATTATGGAGAACCACTCGCAACATCTTATGACAATGTTAATTCACAGTCTCAAGGCTACGTTCAAAGGGTAAGATTACCTATATAATGTCATTGAAATTATTCTAGGTGTATATTTTGATTGTGTAATATATATATTAACTCAAGGTAAAATAAGATGTTATTTTAGTTTCATAACGATAGTTGCACTTCAACGACTGATCTCCACTACTTTTTTCCCCGTTCGCAAAAAGCCTGGTTTAATAACTGCACAGGTGTTCAAGTAGAATTGCCTAAGCAAGAAAAAACAATATTTCACTATGGTACGATTTGTAAGAGACCATGTTATTGTAGTCCACAGAATGATATTAAAAAAAACGAACTTAACGAGGTTGGAAGAAATTTAACTGAAACATCCATGGCTGTAGATGAAGTAAAATCATTAACACTATGTTGCTGTAATATAGAGAAAAATCGTAGTGATAACGAAATGACAAACAGAAACAAGTATGTGTCTTGCCGCTGTCGTTTTCGGTCAAAAGCAAACACATCAGACAAGGCAGTAACAACATATATGGATCAAGCCAGTAGTTGCAGGGAAAAGAAAGGATGCAAATGTCAAACTGATACAGAAACGGAAACGTGGTACACAAAGAAACCAAGAACTAAAAATATTGAAAGATCTTCAAATAGGGTGGATGTATGCGATAGCTCTTGCTGCTTGGGCAGCATTTGTTGTTGCAACTCCGATCAAATTATCAACAAATAAAACCACTCATGGATTTATATTTCTTATAATACACTTTGTCACTTAGTATTACATGTATTTACAATGTGAAAAGTACAATATTAAACAACAAAAAGAGATTATTTTTTTACCACACTTATGAACATTTATCATACAGCTGCAAAATCTTCTATTTCGTTGGGTTACTCTAAATAAAACAAACCTTTAGACTAGTATACAGTTGTAGGGATTGTTTCAGAGATATAAAAAGAAAATAGTCATCAATAAAAAAAGGAAGACTTTAATGCAGTTGATAATAAAAATTATAACTTTTGAAATTATACTTTGGTAGAACAAACAACTTACACATAGAGCCGGGTCCATTAGCGAGTCCGCTGTTGCTGTTCACTTTAAGCTACAGTGAATAGACATTAAATATCTACTAATCTACAGTCTCATTATTCTATTTATAATTCATAAGAAAATTTCATTATGTTGTGGCTCGGACTCAGAACAGGTGATATACTGGTTGTACATAAATATACTGGATGAAGAGAGATGTTTGTGTACATGAAATATACCTTAACATTACCTATATTCTATAATATAAAATATAACAGTGGCTGTCAAAATAAACGCTATTTGTACGTACATTGCATGCAGAAGATTTAAAAAAAAAGTGCAATATTTTTTAAGCAAAAGTATATTAGAAATGCAATACAAAAATGCATTTACATATTTCATTGTTGGGATATATTAACTGCGATCTAGCTAAGTTTGTTGCGTTTGAATATGTAAGAAACCTGTAACAATGTCAGAGTTATGTGCGAAAGCTACTAGAATTATTGACAACAAACCAAGAGATAACATAATATTATACAGAACAACCCGCTAACAGACCGTATTCGGTTCGGTAGATCATTAGCCTAACCAATATTAAGAAGTTAATAAATAAATTGTTTATAAAAACAATATAACACTTATTCCTAATATTGCATAAGAATATTAAACGAATGGACACCCCTGTCAAATAGCCTTTATACCACAAGTCTTAAAAATAATAAAATTAATGGACAATGTTTTCTTGTATGCTTGGTATCGCAATAAAAGTTAATACTTACTATACTTATGTTACTGTGGAGAAAAAACTATGTACACATTTAATTATTATATTATAATTTAGTATATTTTAATTTTCTCATATATTTTTCAAAATCAAGCATATAAGATAACTAGCCCTTTTAGAATGAAATTTTAAAATTTGCTTAAATTAATCACACTCTTTTTAAGTGAGATTCATAAGTTTTCGACATTTATTTGTCATGACAAACAATCCATTAATATAAAACTGTAGACCAACATTAATTACATTTATTTCTTTAAAATTTAATACTTCGCACAATGAACAAATGGCTACTTCCTAAATTTTAGCACACAACCTGAAAGTTGGCTAATGCAACTCGTTATTATGACTAAGCACGCCTTACTCTACAACATAAAGTACAAATCTATCACAAGTATAACGCTGATTAGCTAAAAATGCACAGAAAGTTTATATATCAGACTTTACTGCTAATATGATACAGCAATGAAACTATATAATCGCTGTTATACCAAAATACACAAGTAAAATTATTTGATAGTTTCCATTGATATTATTAAATCTATAAAAAAATACTAAAAATATTGAGAAGGGGCAAATTACAAGGTTTCTTAAATTCTTTATTCTTCTAAGAGATTTTATTACGTTTAAATATATTTCAGTCACCATTAAGATTTAAATAAACGGGAAAATATTATGATACAAACAACACTACAAAAATTATTTTGACTAGACAGTACCATAGTACCGACTTACGGTAGTCACAAGTGGGGAATCCTATAAGAATATTCCGGGACAATGGATTAGTATAGACATTTATTACACAGGGCTTTTAGTAAGAGATAATCAATGTTACATAATAAAAATCATGTCAGCTTTGTGCTTCATGTTGTGCTATAAGTTCCATATCTGATTTTGCAATGGAAAATTATATGGATTTACATAATAACATATTCTGAATGTTTTAGGGGTTAGAGTATTAAATATTCGTAAAATCGTTCTAAACAATTTGTAAGGCAACTGCTTGCTACTGAAAGCCCTGTAATAACACATTTATATACAATAATATTTTAATCATAACACACCGATTTCGTAGAATATAATAAACTATGGTTATATCTTAAGCGAGGGAGTGTCTTTAAACTTTATCAAAATAATTTAGTACTTACATGAAAATCAAATAGTTTTTATATAAAATACATCTTGCATCTGCACTGCGGCTTCTAACCGTTATAAAATATTACTTATGTATCCTCCACATCTCATAGGTTTCACTGAAACAAAGAAATATATTTGTATGTTTAACACAAAGAAGTCAAAGTAAAGAGAAACGAAAGTAAAAAGATGTGCATCGACATTCAAGACCTTTGGCCATCAATAACACGTCAGCGTGAAACCACTCTTGAAAAAAATTGACTAGGGTACAAGTTTTGCACTTGTATATAATCGTTCTACTTTTAGCGTCCTGAACTGTCATATTAACAATTACGATTAAAATATTACATCTGCTTTAAGTAGGTAGATTAGTTAAGCTAAGATACCACTGCTTTTAAAGGTACCGTAAATTAATCATACTGGTTTATAAGATCACTCAATGGAAACGCTAAAATATACTTCCACTTACGACGGCAGACATTTGATCAAGTTTGCCTGATCATTTTTTCACAGGGATCCATGATATTTTCGGGGCCAACTTAAGACTATGTCATTCCTTGTAATGTAGTCTTTGTATGAATGCTTTGATTAAAAATGGTTTTAATTTGCAAAATTAGATCAAGTGAGATGGGAATATAGAGAGGGAAAGGGAGATATATCTGAGAGGATAAAATAAGGAAATAGGGAGGGATATATATATAAATTGATAGAGAGAGAAATGGTTCATTACCTGGTGCGGTTGGTGCGGCGGATGTGGCGGGTGAGGCGGCGCGGCGGGCGCGTCGCGCAGCGCGGCCTCGCGGATGGCGGCCAACGTGCGGCGCGTGTGCGCGAAGGTGGGGCGTTGCGCGGGGTCGGCGTGCCACGCGGCGCGCATCACGTCGTACGGGCCCGCCGGGCAGCCCTCCGGCGCCTCCATGCGGTACCCGCGCTCCACGTGCCGTACCACTTCCGCCAACGGCTAGCATACAACACGGATTTTATTCAGCATACAAGACGGATTAACCTACCCGAATGCTGCATTTTATTCACCATGAGATGCCATAGGATGACTAAATCCACCATAGGATGGCAATTGGTATTCACATAGCGGTGAAATTAGTAGTGTATATCTCCAAGTACCCAGAATAGTATAGGTTTATGAGTAGGTAGTGTTTAAGTCATCATATTACCAACATGTAACATTAGAAAATAAAATTAAGCATGTATGGGTAAGCACAACATATAATCAAAACAAATGTTACTAATAAAAGTAACTCACGATTCTTGGGTATGGCACTCTTCCAAATGAATATATCTCCCAAAGAAGAATACCGAAGCTCCACATGTCAGACTTATTAGAAAATTTCTGAAAGCAAAATAATTAAGGATTATTTTTGTGTAAATTTGACTGGGATAACAGCACTCGCTGGGTGGCTAAGGATGATCTTTGTCTTTAAATTAAAGTGGCAAGCCAGCTAGACTGCAGCGTAATATAACACGCTAATCGATCACAGATTTTATAGTAGAAGTAAAATCGTCAAGGCTTTGTACTTCTTAGGATACTAACGTTGTACTTGAGCGCCTCGGGCGCGGTCCACTTGATGGGCAGCTTGGCCTGCACGCGCAGCGCATCGGCGGGGTCGTCGGGCGCGGCGTCGGAGCGCGCCAGGCCGAAGTCTGCCACCTTGGCCGCGCCCTCCGCCGAGATCAGCACGTTGCGCGCCGCCAGGTCGCGGTGCACCACGCGCTGCCGCTCTAGGTACTCCATCCCGCAACACGCGTCGCTATGAAATATACAAAAGAACCTTTATATATGCCCTGTTTACCAGGACTCGCGTGGTGCAGCGGTCATCATATCAACCTACTACGCGGAGGGTACCGGGTTCGATCTCCGGCCAGGCCGACGTTGAAATGGTGAATTTACATTTCTGTTTGCTTGTGGGGCTATATGTGTATCAAGGATTATTTATTATATTTAACAACCTTCCGCTAGCTACCTCCACTGCTCCACACGAATATCCACGCATAGCTTATGTATGTTTTGTTGGAATTCTTATAAATTTATGACAGGGAATATCTCACGCCCTAAATATCGCATTTTGACGTAAAAATCACATCATTATCTGATAACCCATTTTCAAGACTAGATCTTTCAATACAAGCAAATTAAAAACGCGATGCAATTAAAATAAGTAAACGCGTTTAAAATATAATCATTATTGATTCATTGAAATAACGGATTACACATGATACGTTGCTAACACTACAGCCCACACATAGTACAAATATGCTTTATTTTAAGATTATTTTTTGTGTGAGACGTCTCATAATTGAAATTTTTAATAGTAAACTGATAGCGACCCATCGGTGTTAATGAAGATGGTCCTCGTAAAGATCCATGACTAGGCGACGTCGAGTCGAGAAACAAATAGATATACATTAAAATGTTTAAAATATGCAATTACGATCTATGCTCTAGCTGCAATTGCTCGTTTTGACATCCAAAATGGCAAATAATCCAAATGAGGGCGCTCACTATGCGAAGTTGATCTGGTTGAGCTGCGTGACGTAGTGGCGGCCGCGGCTGCGCAGGTAGTCGAGCAGCGAGCCCTGCGCGCAGTGCTCCGTCACGATGCACGTGCTGCCGTTCGAGCTGAACACCACGCAGCCCAGCAGCCGCACCAGATTCTCGTGTTTCAGCGATCTGCGAACGAAGGAGAACGTGGTCAACTCGGATGTTCGCCTTCAGTGGCGCCACCACCACTTTCATACCTTTCTATATTATAACTGTGGTATGGTAAGCCCTGTTTCGATTCTTCGATCTTAAGCTATTATTAGGGGCACGGAAATTTCGCAAAAAAAATTTGATGATTTCGCATTTATATTTTTCAAAGAGTTGAAATTTCGCATAAATCCCAATATATTTCGCATTTATATTTTTTAAAGTATAAAAATAGTGTAAATAACGTATTTCTTAATCAGAAACATGATTACGAATGTTATTATTCAATATAAATGTATAATCTGTCAAAATTTACGTGTGCAAGAGTTAAAGTTTAATATACTAACTAA
>DWKL01004223.1:0-10768 GCA_018249415.1 Phareas burnsi
GGTGTCCATGGGCTGCGGTGACCACTTAACATCAGGTGGCCCGCATGCTCGTTTGCTACTTTGCAAACATAAAAAAAGACCTAAATATTTCTATTGTTTTTGTGTAAGGAGTAGGAAACAAGCGTGTAGGCTACCTGATGTTAAGTAGTCACCGCAGCCCATGGACACCTACATCTAGCGTCAAACAGGACTGAAGCCCTATCTGCGATCGTCGTAGATGCGTCACTACAGTTGGGGTCTAAGACGATCGCCTCATTATAAGTTTACCCAGAAACCGCACCTCTCCAACCGAAACAATCATTGCTTCTGGGCAGATTGTGAGGGTGGAGGTGGCAATTCCCCGGACGAAATAAAGTTCTACTACCTTCTCTATATTTCTTTATAATTGTAAAGACATAATTAGGGATTGATTAATTATGGACCAAATTATATAATTAAATTTAATGCTATATATATAGGTTTTATATGGTTTTTGATAAATAAATAAATTTATATAATTAAAATGAATTTGTGCATTATCGATAGCAATAACATAAGCATTGCGCCCTTCCGTAAGGCCCGTGAGTGGGAGAGGGACAGAAACATTAGCTGCACCGCTCACGCGTTTTATGACTGTCTGCAGCGAATGAACACGATAGTTTACGAGCTTAGTACTTGTAAGTACTGTTCGCTTAGTACTAAGCTGCTTAGTGACAAGTGAGAAGTAATACGTTGGTATAACTTTAGAATGTAACAAATACGGACAGACGTTTGTAACTTCGATTTTATGAGTTCAGTTTGTTACTAAACACAATAGATTTGTTTGTTTGTTTGAACGCGGTTATCTCTGGAGTTACCAATCGGATTGGAAAAAATATTTTTGAGTCAGATAGGCCATTTATTGGTAAAAGTTTTAGGCTGTGTAACATCACACTACTATTTTTATGAGCGGAGCAATTACTATGCAAAGTTTAAGCACAAAAATATGCGAAATGAGACAAAACACACGGATGCGGGCGGGCCGTGTGGCCACTCGTTCTTATTCAAGCGAACGAAGTCGCGGGCTTAATTTAACTGGTCGGGAATAATTCTTGTCACTTATCACACCGACAAACAAACAAACAAATCAATATGGCTATACCGATGAGGTCTCAAGTTATATCGTAATTGTAAATTTACATAATTGTGCAATATATAATATAAATTCACTTCATCTCAATTCCACTAAGCACTTGTAGCTCGCACTAATGCTATGCACTAATCCCCTATATTGACACGCAGGGTATTAGCGTAAATGACGAGTACTGAATATGGGTTACTGGGCTCGTGCAAACTCTCCACAACGTTATTTCAGTATGTCTGCCTCATCACACATGTCAGAAGTACTGAATCAGTACACGGTAAGTTACACTGCTTTTATAAGGAAACGAATGGTGAAGCCATAAAGCCATAGTTGGAACTACGCGATTTCTGTTATTTTTATAGATATAATAATGATTTACCAGTCCACTCCGCCGATCCGCATTGGAGCAGCGTGGCGGAGTATGCGTCAGATCTCCCACAGTTAGGGGGAGATCCGTGCCAAATAGTGGGATATAAAAAGGGTTCAAGCCAATAACAGTAATAGAAATTATTGTATTTTCGTAGTTGTAGTAAAAATCTTGATTATTCTTAGTAAATTAAATAGAAGCAGCTAATTAACTTTTAAGTGTGTGGAAAATTTAAAAAACTAGTAATTTATAATGTATTCAAATTTAATTTTAGACTAAACTTAGCCCGCGGACTGCCATGAGCAAAGATTAATATTAATTGCTAAATCAATCATGTCTCCAATCGTAAATACTGATAAATAGAGGAGTTTTTAAAAATAAAAGAGGCCAGTTTCAATTTGCTATCATTTATTGATTACACAAATTGAATAGGCGAGTTGAAACAGTGGAAACCTAGCGATTATATAAAAATATATATGTCTTAGTAATAAAACTGTGGCCAGCCACCGAACAAGACATAGTAACACCCAGGGCGTTGTCACAGTAGCGAAACGCCGACGCGAGCCCGTCGCGTGTACGCAGCGCGTCCGCGACGACAGCGCGACGTGGCCGCTGCGTCCGCGCGGATGGTACGCTTCGCTGGAAACGCGTCCGCAAATCGCAATTGTGACAACGCCCTAAGAACAATTGTAATTAATCAACTAATAGTGCGCTTTCCGATTTCATCATCACATTTTATTTGGTAATCCTTCCTCGATTCACACATGTCAATAAGATCCTAACCGACATCGCCCTATAAGCCAATGTTAACCCAATCACTTATACGAACAAAGTCCATTCTGGGAGAACTGGAAATATATCCTTCGAGATTAACAAATCGATGTTTCTCTCCGTCTTATACTTTCACAAAACAGACCGAGTCTTTCTTTGTACTGAAAACGTCACAATTCACAATAATTAACATGAAACTAATTACAAATCAAAGGACGAGATTTACATAACTACAAACGATTTCCTACATTATTGCGTGCGCACTAAAGTCTATAATAAATTAGCTACATAATTACTGATATGCGTGAACCGACCTCGCCGACAACTAATTCAAAATCTGCATCTTTTCATAATTTAACATTAATATATTTAAACCAAATCTACTTAATAGCAGAATATTTAGATTGAGCTAAGAAATGTGGGATAGAAGATTGTGCCGAATACCTTAGTAATATTGTAATAAAAATTGAAAACTTCTCAGAGATAGAACCATAAAGACTTATGTTTATTCAATTGACAAATTTTCGATTCCACTCACATTATCACCAAGCGCATTCCGTCCGAATACGATGAAAAATTTAATTAATTCGAAATAGTTAATTAAAATTTCTTATATAGGCGGGGACTACATCTAATATTAAGCCTCTAAGATAGAAAAGCTTCAAACTTGCGCGATTATAATGTAACAATGGAAAAGTCACTCTAAGATCCTATGTTTAGGGTCGAAAATTATTTAAAATACGATTTTTTTTTTACAGCAAGCCGAAACGCATTCTATCTTATTCCAAGAACCTAACGTCGTCTCACCACACATGTAACGTTATCTCGTGAAAAAAATGTCTTTTCAATAACATAGGTATCGGATGTCGTTTCAGAACATACTAAGTACTATTATCACATTTTTTAAAATTATAAACTAAATTGTGCTATGCATGGCAACATTGACCGTGCGGGTGTTGCCAGCTTTAAACATTTCAAACACAATCTGATGGGAAAAGTAACACTACTATTTACAGGAGATTACAAATATGGCGGCATTAGTAAATATATATGTATATATATAAAACACAACATATGTCGTGAGACAGGCCATACATACAACATTATTATAGTATATCTAAAAATTACACAAATCAATTCTGATATATTTAAATAACAAATTTGTTTTACTTAAATAATATATGTTTTTATCAAAACATACACCTACGATTGTTTGCAAAATAACTGATCATATAGCGAACATTATTAAAACCTGTCATAAAACATACAATTAAAATCGTAAAAAACACTAAAAGACCGTTAATCGTCGCCTTATACAAAACAAACAGTACAAAAACATTATACTTGTCGAAAATAAATTACGTTAGTCAAAAATCTTTTCTTTTACATAAAAAAGATAAAGACATTCACAATCGGCAAAATGCATTTTCGATACACAAGATATTAATATAGAAAAAGAATAAATTAAAAAAAAAAAATGACAACAAATCTCGCTCACTAACTTAAGCTTACCTTAACGAAACGTCACTGCGAAACGTCACCTTAAACACACTGTGGCTGACAGATGTCATATTAGCAAAGTACAGATTATAAAAACCATATGTCAATGCGCAGATTAAATTAAAAATAAAAAAAAAACAGTTAATAGTTACAACCTCACTGTGGATAGTTTAAATAGGAAAATATTATAAAACAATACTACAATAGTGGTGGTACAAGTTTCCCATCAGATGTAATCTTAACCCGCGATTGGTATTTAACGAAGTATCAATAGTTTTTCATCAGATACCCATCAGTAGACCCGCTGGCGACGGGCGGATGGTTGAGAGTAGATCGATTCCCGTCCTAAACTTAATAATACAAACACTTGTCAGTTATGAAGTTTTCCCTGACCGAGACTTGGTCATTGGTCATTAGACACCTAAAGGTCCATGCACACTGTCACCCAGTCTCAATCTGAGCAAGCCCACGGTCTCAATCCAATATTATAGCTTGTCCTTTGATGCCTATCTCATATAATGACACAAAATCGAAAGACGCACACTTTAAATACATATTTATATTTAAAAAAAAATTGGCAGAATGTTTAGGGGTAGACAGAAATTTGCCATTTTTAGGTCAGTAAAATATTTGCCAATTTTTTTTGTTTTTGCTTTTGACTGAGACAAGCATATAAAAATAGTTATGGTTGGTTGGTGATGGTTAATAGTTAAATGTTTTGACTTATTTCTCATAAAAGTGCAAAAAGTTAGCTCTGTTTTTCCTATACACAAAGCTTATCTTACATGTAACAGTGCAAATATTATAAGAATCAGTGCACACGCTCTCAAGATCTCTTACATGCAAACTCAGTGTCTACATTTTTATGATTTTTTTACTGATTTGTAGCTAAGCGTGAGCGTTCCGAGACTGAATGCCAGTGGGGACGGACCCTAGCAAGACAAGCGTGAAATCCGAAATTGGATTGGTGGGCATTTCTTTTTTATTCATAAGTAGTTGAAATAATAAAACAGGATGCAGTGTAACTGATGTGACGTAGCCACTGCAGCTCATGGACATATGCGACCGACTTCAAATAAGTCCTTGAGATCGGTCACAGATGCATGGCGTCTGTAGACTAAGTTGGAAACATCATATTAGTATATCTGCTTTACTCTCTTCACTAGAACACAGCACAGCCGTTATGGTGCCGCCGCAATGGAATAATCAACAAAACCTCTACTAGGTTAGGACTTAGTAGGGTACCTAAAATAAATACCCTACTAGGTACCTACCTAACCTATTAGGGTACCTAACCTAGTAAGGCACCCAACCTTAGTAGGGTACCTAATACAGTACGGTACCTAATCTAATAGAGTACCAAACCAAATAGCGTATCCAACATAAAGACTAAACAAAAGTACGGGAACCGATCGCATCTCGACTAACGCGTCGCCCGACCGATCGAGCGATCAGTCGTTGTTGGTGAACTTCTCCCATATGAGCATGACGAGGCATATGTTCGGCGTTACATGCAACAGGTACGGCGTGAGGCCCTTGTAGAAGCCGCGGACGCGTTCGTACCTCCAGGTGTCGGCGACGCAGTGCCACGCGCCGTCGTACGCGCGGTGCTGGTCCTGCAGCCGCGCGCGCACCACCTGGTACGGGTACGTCGCGCCCGCCGCGATCAGCTTCGACACGGCCGCGAACGTCAGGTACTCCACGGACGTCTGCCGAACGGGGAAACGTTTTGTTTTTAGTGAATACTCATGGGCCGTAGTGGTGAATAAACAAACAAAATAAATATAGAGTAGATAAATAAAAAGCAGATAGCCCAGAATACATTAAATGCTCCATGGACATTTGAAATTTAGAAATTTGTATGTGAGTACTGTTCTCAAACGAACGTGCAGGCCACTGAATGTTAAGTGGTTACTGCAGCCCGTAGACACCCACGTTTAATGTCAAACGGGACTGAAGTCCCCTATCTGAGGACTGAGATGGTCGCCTCGCTGTATGCGTACCCGACAACCAAACCTCTCGGTCCGAAACAAAAAAATAACTTAGTCGGAAAAACAAAAAATACGATAATCGGTTTAGTTCTCAGGAGTAGTAACGCGTCCACGTACGACTTCAAATAGAACCTCGGTTTTGTTTGAGGTTACATATTGTTACCCATGGGCTGCAGTGACCACTTAACAGGTGGCCGGCAAGCCATTTTGGTACTCTTCTCATTTAAAAAAAAAATTTTTTTTCATTTTTGTGACGCATCTACGGACGACCTTAGATAGAACTGCAGTTTTGTTTGAGGTTGGATGTGGGTGTCCATGACCACTTAATAGGTGGCCTGAACTCTCGTTTGCTAAGCTATGAACACAAAAAAAAGTCAAGGCAAAGTTCACACAGTTCGTAGACAAATCCACTGACCAGTTTAATGTCGATGGGCAGATTCCGGTACTGGTTGTACCTGTTCTTCATCTCCTCGTACGTCATAAACTGCAGCGCGCCGTGCGACACGCCAAACATGCCCGGCACGAACCCCTGCGGACGATTACACGAACATACATTGCTAACTAATAATATAATCTCTTCTTCAATCCATTATTGTCCCATTGCCAGGCACATGTGCCCTTTCAGAATGTGAAGGATTAGGTCATAGTCAACCACGCAGGCCGAGTGCGGATTGGTAGACTTCAAACACTCGAGATATGTAGGATTCATCGCGATATTTTCCTTCACCATTAAAACAAGTGATAATTAATTTCTAGTAGGTACATCATTATCAACCTATTAATGTCCAACTGCAAGGCACGGGTTTCCTCGCAGAAGGACTAAGCTAGCCCAGCGCGGATTAGTAGACTTCACACACCTTCAAAAACTTTACGGAGAACTTTCAGACGTGGTGGTTAAAGCTAATGATAATTAATTTCTAATGACCACGTAACTGAAAAATCAGAGGTGCGTGCGGGAAATGAACCTCGGACATCCGGCGTGAGACGCTGGAATCTTAATCACTACCATTCCACTGCTCCGTAATACAATCAATATACAGGAATTAAATAATTTACAAATTGTAAATTAATCCAGGTTTCGTACTTTATGGGTTACTGGATAGACATGTCGGTAGAAAGATATTTAACCCACCACAATCACCTTATTCGCATGAAGTAATATAAAATTAAGTCAATATTATGAACACTGGACTCGAAAAAAAAATTGTAATAATCTATATAAAAAAAGGGTAATTTAATAATTTTTGCTTCTTAATATCTAAACGTCATATGCAAGACTATTAGAGTATCAAAACGTGACTTTGTGACTTAACGTGCCGTGAATGTGACTTTATATTAAAGTATAAAAATAGATTATTATTATTTTTTTTTAATCCTTTTTTAGAGGTTTGGGTATTTAGTGTACATGTCAACCCCATTGTAACCTGTATATGATACTACAAACACACTACTCAGTTTTGCAATGATTAATTATATACTTTATATAGTGAAACTACGTGTCTTTCTGGTTACGAAAACCTCAAAATGTCGAAATAGCCTACATGTTGGATAACGACATTTTAGCTTAAGGATTTGCCGTCCTTAACCTAAAATGTACTTAATTAAAAAAAAAATGGTTGGTGCCAAGCTAAAATGTCGTTACCAAGATAGTAGGAGAATATTCGATTACACAGATCATACACACAATAGTTATACCTATTAACGTGTTAATTTAAATAACTGCGAGAACAAATACGTTAAAACGATAAATGCGCGGACAAATCGCCAAGTTATGACGACAATAAAGCGAAAACGTGTATCGAGCACGTGTTATGTATATATGCATAGACCAGTGGGCACACGTGTACGTCACTGCGGGCGCCTCTACAAATCATTAAGCACAAGAACTCCACGCCGCCCGAAACAACATTTTCTCGAAATCATTTAACATGTTTAGGAACATTAAAAAAAAAACAGAAATCATATATTGATTAAATATTTAACATTTCAACAAGTTGCAAGGGCCCCTGTACTAGATTATATACCTGTATTACTGGATGCTCCGCACATCCACCGAGACAATAATTTCTGTTCTAAAATAAACGTACAAAACAGGACACAGTATAATTTACAATTATATAATTTTATAGAGGATAAATTAGTACATGAGGTATTGTGAGGGGGAGAATGTGTATGTGTGTGTATGCATGAATATGTGTGGTGCATGTGTGTATGATATAGAGGCGTAGTGTAAATGGAGTGAATGAATGTGGATCTAAAATATATATATGTCTGTATCATCATAAATTAGTTTCAGTAAACTTTGCGTCAACATATGTTTCACTTGTATGCTGGTGACAGAGTATATTTTTAACCTACGGTTATAATAGATTTAACGATCTAATAAAAAAAAAATATTTTTTCCGAAGAAGCGTTTATAAGCTTGGAACTGTAAGCGTCGCTCATATTCATAACGCTCTTGAAAACTAAGAACAATTCTGATATTTTTTCTATTGACAGATCTTCTACGGCGGGAACTTAGCAACAACAATTGAACATGCCATATTTGACCTTTTTGTACTTACGTCATTGTTCTATTCGACGAGTGATACAGTGATGGTTGCTGGCTAGCGACATGTTTTCATTTGAATTTTGTTTTCTTAAAAAACGATTTAAATTTGATAGAACCCTTCGTGAATCGACTGTACCACCGTCGCACTAATTTCTGCCGATTGAAGACTATGGTGATAAAGAGACACTAACGCGGATCGTTCCAACTTAGTTTTTTTTTGTTTTTTTTTATGATTCAAGAGTAGCAAACGAGCGTGCATGTTATCTGATGTTAAGTAGGCACTGGAGCCCATGGACAACCACATAAAACAAAACTGACGTTTTATCTGAAGTCATATGTAGATGCGCCTGTAACCACAATATTCTACAGGAATTTATATTAAAGCTAACAATTTCGTATCTCGACATTTGTAAAGGGACCTTTAACCCGCCTTTACTACAAATGTTTTCGATAACTAAGGCACACACACACACCTTATAAATAAAATCAAGGTGATATAGACATGAATTGTTATTGTATATTAACATTAATGGAAATATTGGGCATATAGCGATAACGCGTCCTTAATAAACCGACGTATCTCAGCTGGTCACAATCGGAAACATTTAATACGACACAAACATTTTTGTTACTACACACAAAACAGTAATAACAGGTGGCAGGACTATAGTTCGCCCGGGGAGTTACCACCGCCACCTTCATAATCCGCCGTGACGAGTAAAGTGGAAATGTGACTACTAATATGGTCACCTCGCTTATTCTGAGGTTGTGCGTGGACACGTCACTACTCCCAAAGTCGCTCGACATGTGAGCGCTTCTCTTGTAAATGTACCCGACAACCAATTAATTATGAACACTACCCACCCAATTAGGGATCGCTGTGCCGATTAATGAATGCTATAGCACGGCGATAGTGTCGACAATTTCATTTCCTATATCGTATAAACTTTGATCCGAGATCACTCGTACTTCTGCAACGATTTATCTATAGAATATGTTGACGATGGCACCAGACTGTGGGTTGCCTGCGGCGGGGCCACCCCTACACGTATTTCTCTTTATAACAACGGTGTTGTTTTGACGGGTGCAGTAGGGCCGTTGCTAATTGAGACGTTTCAGCCTAATCCTCAGCAACGCATCAGTGATCGACCTTAGGTACGTTTTGGGTCGCTTACCGATGTCTATCGGAGCCAGTGATCAATTAACATAACGTGAGCTGCATGCTCATGCTGCCGACCGTGTATACGGCATACATGCATGTTTTTTTGTCTGAAGATTATCAAACGAGCATGCAGACCACCTGATGCTAAGCGATCACTGCAGCCCATGAAACCCACCTCTAACCTCAAACAAAACTGAAATTCTGTCTGAAGTCGTAGATGATTACTCCTGAGGACTAAGACAGTCACCTTGCTGTAATGCGCTCGGCAACAGCATTTCTCCAATCGCAACACAAAAATTGCTTCACGGCAGATTATAAGGGCGGCGGTGGTACTTCCCCAGACGAACTAAAATTCTACCACCTATCAAATATATGTTAACG
Organism: Phareas burnsi; assembly: GCA_018249415.1. Lineage (NCBI taxonomy): Eukaryota > Metazoa > Arthropoda > Insecta > Lepidoptera > Hesperiidae > Phareas > Phareas burnsi. Next base: position 9,826 of record DWKL01004223.1, read on the forward strand.
ATGGCACACGACAGTGGAATGCCTGCGGCGGGGCCACCCCTACACGTATTTCTGATAAGTTTGGGGCCGCTTATAGATGTCTATGGGAGCCAGTGAACATTTAACATAACGGCTTGAGCCTGAGCTGCATGCTCATGTTGCCCACCGTGCGTGCGGCATGCATGAGTTGGTTACAGATGTCCACGCTCGAACTGCTCCTGATCAGAATCGTGTAGATCGTATGCGCTTTTGGTATTTACACTTATGTGTTAAAAAAAATCCTTTCATCAAAATCAACATAGCTATAACCGTTTCGATGTCCATTGTTGGACACAAGTCTCTCCCCAGAAGTGGAGAAGACCTAACTCCAACTAATACTCCATCACGCTCCTCCTTCTGGTGGAGATAGGTGCATAGTATTTTCAAATTCTTTATCAAAGGATTGACCGTTTATGTCTTTCTTATCCCTTAATCCGTACGCTGAAGAGATTTATCTTAAGCTCGCAAATATTGCGTTTACTTAATTTTATAGCCATTCCTTATCATTCGCAAAAAGTAAAAACATTACGTCATGAAACATCAAGGGCAGATAAGAATAACCTATACGAGAAATTTTTAATCATTTATAACCCCACTGTCCAATAATACCTCTTGTGATTTGTATAGTTTTGATTTACAAAAGCAAATGTGATAATTCTAAAGGAAAAATGCAAAACAGACTGTCACTACAAGTTAAAATAGGTTAACATGCACATGACGAGTGGCAACAACCCTTTTTAGGTCCCACTGCTGGGCACTGGTCACTCACAACTGGAGAAGGTGAAGAGCTTACTCCACCACGAACCTCCAATGTGGATTGATGGACAAACGGCTCGTGTCAGATGTTTTCAAACCGCCAACTAGGCCTCCGACAAGGTTTAACGATTGTTATCCAATGATATCAACCGGGACGGACGACTTAACG
>DWKL01004224.1:0-10768 GCA_018249415.1 Phareas burnsi
AACAATTGCTTCACGGCGGATTATGAGGGCGGCGGTGGTACTTCCCCAGACGAACGATTGTTCTACCACCTATTATGTAGACCACGTACCACGTATGATGTACCACGTAGAGTTATTCGCAATTTAGCTCTGGAATATAAAAAAAAAATGACGTGACGTGCGCATAATGTAAGGCATGTGGCATAATATTTCAGATGGGTGATAGTCGTTTTAAAGGCTTATATAAACATATTACATATTTTATTTATTATTATATTCTACGTTATTAAGCTTCGGATAGAAAAAAGTTTTTCAATATTCTGCCTTTTTATATTTGATGAGTAACGAGCATCAAGCTGATGTTAACTGGTCACTGCCCATGGAAACATCCACATCTAACCTTAGATGAAACTGAAGTTCTATCTGAAGTCATACGTAGATGAACCCAAATAATATCGGCTGCTTCTGAGGACTAAGATGGCCGCCTCGCTATGAGCTCGGCAACCGCACCTCTCCAATTGAAACTGCTTCACGGATTATGAGGGCGGCGGTGGTGCTGATGCACTACAGTTCTACCACCAATACTTGATTATGTATGTATTGCAAAGGATGAATGCTATACCCTTATGGTTCGATACTAATCTATGTATGACATACATTCTGATCGCATTTAGTTACTTGATAAATCTTTGTGTGGTTATGATGATGTCACTGTATTTATAAATTAACTTTTGTCTTTCGATTTAAGGTGTTACTGTAACTGGGGAATTCCACCTTTAATTCTAAACCTTTACTATGTACCAATTTTGAACAAAATTAACTTAAATATATATTTTGGGATTTGTCGATACTAGTCTTTGTGAGTCCCTATATGATATGTATGAGAATTATCTGAATTGGTAAAACTAGACGCCTCTTAACCAAAAAAATATATTTAATTAATAACTATTATAACCATTATTCAAACTACAAACCCACGCGTGATAAGTTATGGCCCTAGTCCACCTATAGCTTTACATTTTTATGAGCGGACATCTATGGCCATCAGTGGGACAGTAAAGGGTTGATATTGATAAGCGTACAAAATAAGCTTACACTATAATACAGAATCCCAGACGACAGTAGAACCTTTTTGGGTTCCACTTTGGAGAGATAGTCACACCTATTTCTGCCTCTTAACAGCGGTATTAATTGCCGTGTTCTGGTTTAAACGTTTTGGTAAGGGGGAGATGCTTACCCAACTTAGACCTCCCGGGTAGCAACGCCTGTGATCGGCCCTTCTAGGTCGATTCTGAGGTTGATCACAGATGCGTTGCTTCAATCCTATTTGATTTGATCACAGTTTATGCTCGGCTAAGTCCAATTACTGTAGGATGGACTGCAAGTTACTAGCTATTTTTTTTTATCTTTGTAAAGTAGCAAACGAGCGTGCAGACCACCTGATGTTAAGTGGTCACCGCAGCCCATGGACACCCACACGGAAACAAAACTGAAGTTCCGTTTGAGGTTGTATATGGATGCGTCACTACTCTTGAGGACTAAGATGATCGCCTTGCTATGTGTGTCCGGCAACCGCACCTCTCCAACCGAAACACAAAAACTGCTTTACGGTATATTATGAGGGTGGCGTTGGTAATCCCGCAGATGAACGATTGTTCTATCACCTATTAAAACTATACTTTCGTACTATAAAAAAACTGTGCACAGACTAATTTTAGTAGCACGAACACAGCTATTTATGCATAGCACAGATTGTTCTTTATGCGAAGCCGGTGTATTCGTTGCCATATCGGCGACGGCGGCGCGTGGCGGCGCCGCTGGTACTCGGGTGCCCATTGTTTCTGTGTAATATACCCTAGGGCTGTAACTAGGGCAGTTTCTTGTTTTATGTGATGTGAGCAGCAAATGAGCTTGCAGCCCACATGATGGTAAGTGGTCACTGCACTCGTGGATGTCTATATATATAATCGACCCATTAATGTCCCACTGCTGGGCACAGGTCTCATCTCAGAATGAGAAGGCTTAGGCAATTTTCACCACGCTGGCCAAGTGCGGATTGGTAGACTTCATACACCTTCGAGAACTTTGCAAAGAACTCTCAGATGTGTAGGTTTCCTCACGATGTTTTCTTTCACCGTTAAATCAAGTGATAATTAATTTCTAATACGCACATAACTTCGAAATATTAGAGGTGCGTGCGGGGTTTGAACCCCGGCCACTCAGCTTGAGAGGACAGAATCTTAACCACTAGGCTATCACTGCTCTGTGCGCTTAAACATTAAATTGTAACATCTCATATTACTCTTAGCTGTAGCCCACACTTCGAACCAGATAACGGCAACTTTACATAGAAAAAATGTTTTTTGAGTTGTGGAAGTGTCACAAATCTGACATACTAAACTCACGACTATACTCAAGAGAGACCGGTCAAATATTTTTGTTTCGCTAATCGGCAGTTACGTGGATAATAATAGATTAAATATAATTTTGATATATTTTTTCAGTAAATTTATTATACATATATGGTAAATAAGTTATTTAAAATTTGGTTCTTTACATTATGTTACATTTCAGACTGTCACTATTGCACGACACAAAATTTTACAAACTTGATGTCCTATTTATCAACTCCAACAACAGCGTTTTATTAATGATTTTGAGAGGTAGTAGGACTATAGTTCATCCGGGGAAGTACCATCATCGCCCTCATAATCCGCCGTTAAACAGTTTTTGTGTTTCGGTTGGAGAGATACGGTAGCCGGGCACACTTACAGCGAGACAACCATCTTAGTCCTCAAAAGTAGTGACGCATCTATGTACAATCTCAGAAAGAACTTCAGTTTTGTTTGAGGTTAAATCTAGGTGTCCATGGGCTGCAGTGAGCAGTTAACATCAGGTGGCCTGCCTCTCGTTTGTTACACTTCGAGCATAAAAAGAAACAGTAATTCTTGTAATAACAGTATCGTTTTGATATCCACTGAGCACTGCTTACTAACGCGAAGATTATGCAGATAAACAATTTCCACTTCATTGATTATATCCAAGTACTCGTACGTAATTATTCGGCCTCTCTACATCTTTACGCACTTTCGTGCGGATGGCCGTTTTGAATAGCGCTCACATTTCCCGCACGATCTCAATGTTAATTGTTATTAAGCGGAAAATTACGTGGAATCATCATAACGAGTTACATTTGACGCCCCTATACATTTCTCTCGTGTAACCTGCGCCGTGGAGAATGAATTTGAACGGTCATACCATCTGTTTTATATATTTATTCTGATCTGATCCTTATTTTTTTTTATTTTGTAATCAGTGGAGTAAGTTGCATTTTTTCTGTGCTGATGAATACATTTATCATTGACATTCACTTGTCTTGTAAGAATTTAAACTTTTTCGTTACATTATTTTTGTTATTTAAAAGTAGAGAGTGTAATTAGGTACTAAAAAGCTTTTAACCTTCAAATTCAAATTCAAAATACTCAATTGAAATTATTTTGATCTCAAACTTAACCGTGATTTTTTTTTATCACTTCTTATGTATAACAGATTAAATTCAATTTATAATCAATCTGACAAGGGAAACAGTCTGTGTCGTACATGCAAACTACAAAATGAAAAGAAAAATACAAAAGAAGCTGTTTCACCAGGTCCAGACTTGCCGTTTTAACGGATGGGCATAACAATTTGACATTCAAATTCATTCCACATCGACACGAGTAACTAGTGAAGCAGAGACGAGCGTGGCGTTCGGCATCGCACCGCGCGCCACCGTCAGTGCGTTACTCCGCGCCAAACTCGACACATCGTTCGAGGATCGAGTTTCGGTTAAAAAATCGAGCATCTGTTCGAAAATCGAGCGACGGCTCGAAAATCGAACGATATTTTTTTCAAACACGCAACGTTGCTTTTGTGAAAAAAGTTTTACTCAGTGCGTGATAACCAATAAGTGATCAGTGCAGTGCGAGTTGTGTTGTGATCGTATCAGCTGTTCGAAAGTTTATTTTGCTTGCTTGTAAGAATGTATGTATGTGTTTGGATAACAAGTATTATCAGAGCGGAATTCGTTTTATGTATTGCGACAATATGGAATTGCATCTATTTGCGGAAGTTATTCACATAATGTCTGACACTAATTAGTTTGTCATTAATGAGATCATTGCTTAATTTTATTTAATTTAGGGAAAATCAGGTTTTCGGAAACTGACATACTCAATTTTGAAATTGTATGTTCATCAGAAGATTAACTTACTATTAATTAAGATTACTATACTTGCTATCATATCATACATTTTTTTTTACTATTAATTACGGGGCTATCGATTGTTCATATAAAATTAATTATGGGCGTTCTACTTATTTCATATATTCCATTTTTATATCTTAACCTACCGATAAGGCAAACGGGCCACCGATGGAAAGTGGTCGCCGTCACCTATGATCATTTGCAATACCAGAGAAGTCGCCAATGATTCGCCGGCTTTGAAGTATAGTACTCTTTGCACCTTTTTTGAAGATACTAGAGCTTTTCAAAATAGACTTAGCGTTTCGGGAATACAGAAGCGATAACAGGAATTAATCTTATATGCAAATCTCTATTTTCATTACTCTTCTACTGACTATGTTTCCAATGTGCATACTTACATATACATTTATTCCCATTAATTCCGGTAGGGGGCCGAGTATTTTCAGATCTCTTGTCTTCCCGGCAATTTGTCTCTGTCAAGTGTCCACGCGCTGTTGAAAACACCTGGACCAGTGTTGAAAGACTTGCCCACAAAGGGCCGGAACATGCCCTTGCATAATGGGTTCATTTATAGACAATTTGACTTCCGGTGTCAACTGCCTGCTATTAAAAAATAAAATATTCTGACAGACGTCGTTTTGTCGAAAATGATTTCCGAAAACGTTGTCTTTGGTTTCGACACATATCTGCTTGACACGAGTCGTTTCCGCAATTTGTGGAAGTCTTAGGTATTCTGCTCCATATTTGTGAAGATACAGAACAGTAGTAATATCATATGTAGAAAATTGTTAAATTGTCGTGAAAACCTTCGACACTTTAAATAAAGTTCTCAATGATAACCCGGATTGACTGTCTAACGTGACGTCGGGAACACTGAATTGGTTATAAAAGATTGCCGCTAGCGGTCAGTAATTCAAAGACCGACTGGAGTCGATGTTACTTAATCGGACGTTTTGGCGGCAGAGTACATTGAGCTCCTTATATATCGGCGTCTTTATAAAGGTACAATTCATTAAGAGAGAATTTGCAGCTCCGCGGGCATGCATTACATCTACAATTATTTTGATTCTCACACAGAAACCTTAAACATTTTTCATGCTGAATAGTATATGACTCCGTCAGTCATTTTACCTTTGCCTTAGAGTTCCATTAAAATCGGTTCAGTTCTTTTCTGTTACAACAGACAAAAAATTGTTTTCGTTTTATCTTTTGGTTTAGTGTAAATAAGTATATCATCTTAATAACAGACGGTGTCATAGACGGCCACTTAAACGTTATTCGACGCTGGATGTAGAGAAAGGTAGGCAGTTAAACTAGGCGCTCATAAATCAACATAGACGGAGCAGACAAAACAAAACGTGAATATGCGATTCAGTAAATAAATTTCAATCAATTCCAGTTAATGCCGCCGCAAAAATTTGCATTCCCCGTTTGGGTATGCAAGGGCAATGTTGAATTATGAACGTGGAAGCTTCAATATCCGGCTACGTTGACCCTTGCTGTATTATGGGATAGTTTTGGTACCGTAATAATACATTTCTAATAACTTGGGGTGAAAGTAATAAATTGAATTGAATTTATTTTAATTAATAATGATAGAACTTATGTATGTTATGGTTTCAAACCGAGATTTATTTGACGGTACAAATAGAGATAAAATTTTAATTAAATACCCTAATAATGTTTGGAAAAGTTTATAAGTGATCTAACTTAAGTGAGCTTATTTTGACTTATGCCAAAAAGTGAATACAATTAGTTACATCAACTCATCATCAACATCAACGTTTTTAGCTTTCGTTAGACATGTCCAGAGGCTGCATTGATCATAAAATTTGCTTCCGAATTAAATTAGCTAGTCTACACGCTCGTTTGCACAATCAAATTGACTAAAAACCAAGATTGTATCACGATTTCTATTGGGCAAAAACAGTGTTATGTTATATTAACGTAGAGAGAAAACTTTCGACTTAAAGTTAACAATAGCAAGAGCGGGGTCCCATTGTTTTCCTTTCGTATTGTAATTACAGTGTATACATTTCTCTCATTACCGAAAGCGTCGGCGTATTATCAGGAAGTGAATCAGATTTGGTACATTTTTTAAAGTTGATAAATTTGAGTTGTTTGCTTTTATTGCGGCACCATCACTCTTAGGAGACGAATTAACAGAAACATCGGAATATATTTGTATTGTAAGGTATATGATTTATATATACACATATATCAGAATGAGAAGGGTTGCGCAATAGTCGGCCACTCTGGCCAAGTCTGGTTTTGATAAAACCCTTTCTTAACTTCACTGTTAAAGCTTGTAATAAATAAAATGTCTTACGCACTTAACTTGGAAAAGAGGTGCGTGCTCTGGATTCGAACTTCGGATCCCCAGGTTGAAGTGTAATATTACCCCTAGACCATCAATGTTTTATTGAAACAGTTTGCGATTAGATTCTGAGTAATTTTTTTTAAGTCTTGGTCAAAGACGCACGTTTGTCTTTGATTAGATTGAGCCTTAAATAATTAAACTTAAATAACCTTGAATAATTTTTGAAGTAAATGAATTACGAAAAATTATCAATCATTGTTATTATTTTAGCTGTTTCTTTGATTGATAATAATCACTGAAGGACGGATAAGTATCCTAACATCGTTCTATATGATGCCAATTACAGATTTCATACAACAGTTATGCAATCTATAGAACTTTCTTATACCGTACAAATGCATAAAATTCGCTAAGGTGTTTCGTGACTGTCGCGGTCTGAATATTGCGAATCTATGCGCACTGTGCCATGGGGTACCGTTTATTTGCGACCATTTCCTGAAATTGGTGATGCAATGCCGATTTATCCATTAGTTCCGATGGCACTTAGGGCAGCTACACACTAACAATTTTTCGACGCAACTATACGAAGAATATCTTGACCACGATCAAGATATTCTTCGTGCGTTCAAGTTACTAATTTAACTATCTACTAGATAGTTGTCACTTAAACTTAGGAAATACAATGCTAATGAAGTGTAGCTAGTCAAATTAATGGTATGTTTTACTCCTAACCTTTCTGTCTAGCCGTTTTGTTCAGTCCAGTTCTTATGCATTTATACCAGTTTACAATACTAGGTATTTTTGCGGTTGCTACCGGTACGTATTGTTAACGTATATTTCCAATTTCCTCTAAGGAAAGTCCTTTACATTTTTATGAAAGTTTTGTATAAATCGGTTCAAACTATTAAACCGAGATTACCTCGTATAAACAAAGAGACAAACATTTCCTTTGGTAGACTACTGGGAATAGACCGTTACGAACTGCTTTCTTCTGTGTTGGTGTTGTAAAAATAAGTATATCCGTACGAGCTTACCAAGAGTGCTTTTATTTTAAAATTACAAACAGAAAATAAAATTTTATTAATTTATGTACATTATAGCGATTTAGTAGTGATATTGTTAAGATTCTGGCCCCTCACACTGGGGGTCCGAGGTTCGAACCCCGCACGCACCTCTGATTTTCCGATGTTATATGCGTATTAGAAATTAATTATCAGTTGCTTTAACGGTCAAGGAAAACATTGCGAGGAAACCTACAAATATGAAAATTCTCTATAAATTTCTTCAAGGTATGTGAAGTCTGCCAATCCGCACTTGGCCAGCGTGGTGGACTATAGCCTGACCGTTTTCATTCTGAGAGGAGACCCGTGCCCAGTATTGGGACATTAATGGGTTTATGATGATGGCGATTCAGGTTATGTTCCAAACATTTCCCACGGTACATTATAATACACAAATGAAGGACATACTAGTTACCCGAAGAATTTACATTCAGTAGTAATTGTACTCTCGCCCTTAGACCGTGGGTGTCGATTGTGTCGAGACCATATCAGTTTCTATTGAAAGCATCTGCACGGACAATCGGAGATCTGGTCACGCGAGGGGAAATTGTTACTACGGAATGATATGAGTCCGCTTTCTGTTATCTATAGGATCTGATATTCAGATTTTGTACTTGTATTTATCAGCCTAAGATATGCAAATGATGTTCACTCATCTACAATAGTTTCAAAACCTACCTAACGAAGTGAGCCCTTACTCTTGGTTAAATTTAACTTTAAATTGCGGTTGATATGTATATTTCCTATAAATCGATATGTTAGACTTCGCATAGGATATATGTTAAAATTGTTTTATTATTCATAAGGTGTCTTTTGCTGATTTCATTTTGATTAAAATGACATCATCATCGTCGACTTATTATTTGCCCATTGCTGGGCACGGGTCTGCTCTCACAATGAGAAGGTACCTTCGACAACATTGCAGAAAGCTCTTAGATGTTTAAATTTCTTTACAATGTTTTCGTTGACCGTTAAAGCAAGTTATAATAATTTTCTAATAGGCACAACTTCGAAAAATCAGAGGTGCGTGCGGGATTCGAATCCCGGTCTCCATGCTTAAGAGTCCTGGATCTTACTACAAGGCTTATCGTGATAAGTAATTAGCTGTGGCTAATTAAATAGAATGATAAACATTGAACTCACTATCCGATCTTTTTTTGATCTAACGAGATAGAATTGGGTTTCTTTGTTATCGAATTAAGTAACGAAATCCCGCTATATTATGTAGGCCATAGCTATCAACGTAGTTTAAATGACAGTTAATATCCACACAGGAAAATGCCCTATGGCTCATCACCCGCTCATAACTTAGGAATTTCAGTTGTTCTTATTAATAATATGTAAATAATTTCTGGCGTTAGTAATTTTAGCACAAACCTGTACACAATAACTATTAATACATCTTATGTGGCATTTTATGTGGAAAAGCGTGTACATACAAACTTTTATTGCTTACATATTGGTGGCAAGACTCTTTAACGATTTTTAAATAAGTTTTATTTCATGGGTATGATTAAAATCGGAGGTATAAAATGCGTACAATAAATTTATTAAATAATTGATTACTCGAAGCTGGATTGGTCTTCTCTTAGAATGAGAAGGTTTAGGCCAACTGCGGGTTGATACACTTAATTTATATTTAATGTTATGGACAATTCTTAGGCATTGGGTTGCCTTACGTTGTTTTCCTTCCCGTTAAAAGAAGTGATAATTAATTTTTAACATCTAAGTGTCTTCGAGAAAACCTACATCCTTTAGACTCGGTCCTAGATTTAACGTATGGATAAATGAAATGTATATAAAATAAATAATCTCTATTTTTGTAAGCCAGGTTTACAAGACTTATTTACTTTAATCGTAAAATTGAAAAAGAATACAATACATCATAATACAAAACACATTATTGCGCACCAAATGAAAAATGAATATAAAGAGAACAATTTAATATTATGTGTGTATAATACCCATAATAATACAAAAATATTTTTTCTATATTTAAAAAAAAGTCTTCAAAAGTTACTTTTCTCCCGGGTTGTATAAAGTTATTTCCCTATCTCGCCCCGGATATTACGAAGCATTGCAACAAGTTGTCGTCTTTCCGAATAACAAAAATGAATGGCCCTATATCTAACCGCCCGCGAACCTTTTGCTCACTAGTGTCCTCTGTTGAAGAGGGAGAAAATATTATGCGAAGTATTCCTTAGTCAAATAACTCTTTGACGAGTCAATAAGTTATCGGCCAGTATTCTAGATGCATCCCGAGGTTACCCAACGAGCAACCCACATACAAATAACTATTAATATATATTAACCATGAAAGTATAAATTTTAATAAAACACGGACGAAATTCCTTATCTAGCGAACGAGTACCACTCCTAGTTCCCAGCTCTTAATAGGTACTTAAAAGGTTGTCAGTCTCGAGGAAGTAAAAAACTGAATAGGTTTATAGCAAATTCCTTCCTATAGACGGATGTTATGCTTGCCCACGTACTTTCTCCGTACTTCTTGTAATAACGGAACAGGTTAGTTGTGGTGAAATCCATGTGGAAAATATTATTTGTACAACCCTTATATAGTTAATCGATTTTACATTCACTACATGTTGTTATTTTATATTACATTTCGATGTTATTTTAAATAGATATTTAAAATACCCTCGAAATATGCTTGCGTACACATTTTTGAAATAAACCAGCATCTGAAACAAGTAAACCACAACGGTGGGACACGCGAAAGGTTCCGGGTTCGATTCCTGAATCTCTGTCAGCTGAATGATAAATATGTTCTAGGTCCTGTTGTTTGTGTACGTATTTGTATGTGTTCACGGCATCCATGACACAAGAAATCCTAGTGTGGGGCTATGGATGTATAAAGCGTTATTTAAAAAAAAGAAAATATTATTTTTTGGTCGTAGTAAATAAAATTATTATATAAATAAATTTATTACGTTATATTAAATATCAAATCTATATGCGTAATGGAAAAAGTTAGTCACTCATGTATTATTGTTTCGTAAAAATATCTTTGGTTATATTCTTTTTTTATGTTTGTCAAATAGCAAATGATCATGCCGGCCACCTGATCTTAAGTGGTCACCGCAACCCATGGACACCCACATCCAACCCCAAACAAAACCGAAGTTCCGTTTGAGGTTGTATATG
>DWKL01004225.1:0-10767 GCA_018249415.1 Phareas burnsi
ATTTTTTTTAACAAAATCGAAATGGTCGCTATAATTTACAATTTTAATATTAAATATATATTTTTTAAATACAGCAAATAATTATTGAAAAAATACAATTTTCGTGCTCGTTTTGTAAATACTCTTTATTATTAATTATTTATGTGAATTATATGATGAATTTGTACGCAGTCAATTATTTTGATATCTTGTGGCAATAACATATTATCTATATTAATTATTGTTTGAAGTGTCCGTTTATTGTGTGTATTATAGTGTCCTCTCCCTTCAGAATATAGATATGCCACGGTGGCAGCAGACTATATAGCGTTTATATATTTGATGTATATCTTCCTGTCCATTTTATAATTATTATATAAAATACGGAAATATTTAATTAATTGTGCGGAATCCAAAAATAGATCTAAACTAATTTGTCAGCAACATAGCAATATTGGCCCAGTGATATTGGTGATATTAAATTACTGTCAATATTGTAAAACGAGTTAAAGAATAGGTATTACCTGAACTTAATTGTTACAATCATGGCAACATTAGCCTAGTGACAACCTAGTGTCAGTCAATCAATGTCAAAACTGTCAATTGGGTTTATGTTATAACTAGAGCGAAACTGGGCAAGGTCTAAAAAAATGTTACCATGTTTTACACCGTTCTACAGAACATATTATTTTGTATTATAATTTTTTTTATTTATTTATATTTAAAATGAAATAATCTAGTTTACAAACGACGGACTTAATATCCCTTGAGATATTCTCTACCAGTCATAATGTTTTACTGAATTTGAACTTTAAGAATCCCAAAAAAATTTAATATTCAATACAAACAGTTCTCTTATTCTTTTGAACACGACAACTAATTCAAGTCTTTTAATTAATCCCAAACCCATTTTATACATTTTATGTAATATAAGTATTTCAATAATCTTTTGTATACAATAATTTAGGACACGTTTGTTTAAATTCAGTTTGCCAAAGTAAATAAACAGCGGATAATTCTTTTATCAATTAATTTATATAATAATTATAAAATGAACAACTTTATCCTGATTTAGCTCTGTTTCTTTCGTACTCTGTACTAATCTCCACTATGTCAGTAATCGCTATTCAAACTGAACAGTCTTAGCTACTGAATGCTCTGTCTCTTTGAACAAGACAGCAAAGAATAGCTAAACAATGTAGGGGTTATAAATAAAGGTACACAGACACACACCATCACAAGTCGATTTTGTTTATCAACAATATAACTACATATGTACTCTGTAGGGGTCAGAAATAAAGCGATAGACACACATACCGTTACAAATCGTTTTCATTTATCGACAATATAACTAAATGTTTGTTGATGTGTAACTTCTGTTTAAGTAGATACATTTTAATAGCCGTAAGGAAGTACTTAATAGATATTTTAATTTGTTGCGGTTATGTACAGCTTGTAAATAGTACACGATACTGTGAATAAAAGGAGACATATCAATTTGTATGTTGGTGTTTTTATTTTGTATATATATACAAACCTAAACCTGTGTCTTTTTAATTACGTAACGGGTACTCACGATATGCGGTTTTTTAATTGCCTATATTTCGACCCAGGTGCATGGATCGTGGTCATGGCGAAACTGCGGAGATCGTGGTCACCGCAGTTTCGCTGTGACCATAATCCATGCAACTGGGTCGAAATGTAGGCAATTAAAAAACCGCATATCGTGAGTACCCGTTACGAAATTAAAATGTATAATTTCCGCAATAATATTAGCTTAAAACCTATTTCTGACGATCCAGTGGCGCCGTGGCTATTACGTCGGTGACGATCTGATGGCGCTGTGGATCAGTCTGACATGCAGAAGCTTCCACGTTACATTACCGGATAACCAGACATCTGAATGACTTAATAGTTCGACCGTGAACATCGCCGCCTTACATCCGCCGTGAAGTTATCGTTTCGGTTGGAGAGATGCGCTTTCGGGTACACTTTACAGCGAGTACTACCGCAGATAGGCGTTAGTCCTGTTTGAAGTTAGATGGCGTGTCCATGCGTTGCAACGACCACTTAACACGTTGATTGCGGCGGCTAATATTCGAAACGATCCACCCGTGCGGCGCGTAACAACAGGCGTGTTCCAATATGGCGACACCGTATGCGTGTGTGCGGACAGTAAAACACGACTGGTGAGTTTGCCGCAGTCAACGTGTCAACAAATAGCCTGCACGCTCGTTCGGTACTCTTGAAACACAAAAAAAAATGCTGCATAAAATCGAAATTTTTATTACTTTTTTCCATAATTTCGAGGGTAAACGCGTCACTGATGAAGTCTTTTATCCAGCCACGAAGGAACGACGTTCCAGTCACCAATTCGTCGTCCGGGTGCGCGCGTGACCGCTGCGCTACGCAAGTCGCGTCGCAAATAAACAAATACGATTGGTTCTTTATAATGAACGCACTAAACAAATGATATTCATAATTTAACTTACTACCTCATTGTCAGGTGGCCGTATCAAATCCCGCTGTCCGTCCATAAGTTACGTTAATTTGCAGCGCAGCAAAACACCTATTAGGGCACAATGGGCCCGCGCCGCCCACGCACCGACGGGAGCAAGTGTCGCAGGGCTCTTTGAGATCGCACAAAGAGAAATGGCCCTTTGAGCCGATGACTATTTAGGTATTATAATGGATAAGGCACGTGTGGTAACGGTATTCTATTGGATTGTTTATTTGGGCAATTTACAGGTGTGGTTTTAAAGCATAGATATACATACTAATGTTACAAATACGAAAGTAGTTCTGTCTGTTGCCTTTTCACGCTTTAACCGGTATATTGATTTGGATGAAATTTGGTATGGAGATTGTTTGAGACCCTGGGAAGGACGTAGAATTGTTTTTGCACCGGAAATCATATCTAAATAGGTATGGAGGCCAATGTAAGCTCGGAGAAAAGAAAGCTACTCGAAGTAGTAATTTTACGCAGAAGAAGTCGCGGGCCATAGCTAGTATTTATAAAAAGTAAAATGAAATAAAATAATGTTTCTACACTCACAGCCCCACACTAGGATTAACTGTATCGTAGCTGCCAGGGACACACGCAAAGAACAGAACAGAACAGAAACCTAAATTCATCAGTTAAGTGTTTTCTGGACCGGGAATCGTACCCGGAACCCTTTGCGTATCATGCTGGTATGGTTACCGCCGCGCCACGCGGGTTGTCGTATGTAACTAATTTAGCTCTATTTACTGTAATTTGCTTTTCATCATCAACGTCACCATCTTCAATCCAATGTCCCACTGATGGGCTCCGGTGTCCTCTTAGAATGCGAAGGGCCATAGTAATGCCATAGTCTGCCACGCTGGCCAAGTGTGAATTGATAGATAGACAGACTTCACATACCTTCAACAGACAACTTTACAGAGAACTCTCAAGAAATTAGCTCACGATGTTTCCTACAGCGTTAAAGTGATAATCAATTTTTAATATGCATGTAACAACATTTTGCTTTCAATGTAGACAGGTTAAAGCTAAAGACGTATATGCGTTGATCATACGGCACCTGTATCTCCTTGAGTGTCGAACGGCTCATTGAGATCGCGCAAAGATTATGGCAAAAAACGCTCTTTGAGCCAATGCGTAATTTTTCTTTTAGATTTGAAGAGTAGCAAACGAGCCTGCAGGCCATCTAATGTGAAGTGGTCACTGCAGTCCATGGACACCCACATCTAACTTTAAACAAAACTAAAGTTTTATCTGAGGTCGTACGTACTAGTTCTACCGTCTACCAAGTATTTAAAAACCATAATAAGGATACCGATATTCTATTACTTTGTTAATTTTTAACGAAACTTTTATTCGAGGGAACTCCTTTAATAATCTTCACGTCCGAATTAAAGTTTTAGAAATAAAGTTTCTGGAAGTAAAGTTTGGTTACGGTGGAAGTAATTAATATATATCACAAATAATACTACCATTTATTTGAATGTTTTGTATATTTGTAAGTCTGATATGACACAACAAGCTATTACACAAGGTAATACATATGAAAGACAGCAGCGGAAGATACTTGCATGCGAATTATAAGATAATTAGTTTAGAAATATTTAACAATTCTGTACCAGTTGCTCAAAGTTTTGACAGTCTTTAACAATCTTTTCGCGCCCACTTTACCTGTCATTTCGACTTATGGACGCGTTTATAAAATGCGATGTTAAGACGCTACAAAAGTTTCTGGAAGTAAAGTTTCTGAAAGTAAATTTTTTGGAAGTAAAGTTTCTGGAAGAAGATTAAACGAGATATAATTAATTTATTAACAAATTTTATAGGTGGTAGAGCTACAATCCGACCGACGAGGTACTAGTGCTGCCCTCACCATTCCCCGCAAAATAATTCTTGGGTTTCGGTTTGGAGAGGTATGGTAGTCGGATATACACTTACAAGTGAGGAGAATATGCCCTCACTTGTAAGTTCGCTTTAAAATAATCGCACAAGTGCGGGTAGGACTCGAGGGCTCCGAAAAACATAATTTTGTATGCAGATACTTCCGTCGTCCGGAGTATCTACTGGTGATGATTTTTAACGTTATAAACGGCAGTGTCTTTTGATTGCACGGACTCGGAAGGTGGAATTTCTTACACTTTCAAAGCATCGTAAACATCAGCATTTATGATTTTCTACTTTTCCCGTTCTTGTGATAGTCTTCATTTATCTCTTTAATACTAAATAACGCCTTATTTTTGTAAAAATCTTTAACTTTATTACGCAGCTTGCTGTGTTAGTTAAATAAAACCACGCAAAAATCTGAATACATTCGAAAATAAACAGTAAAGTACAAGTTAGTTCCGTGGTCGCTGTCGCCCGCGTAACACAGAGGCGTGTTCCCGCCAGACACCGGCATTTATCGGTAACGGACACTTACCCAATCTTACTTTGCTAGTTGGTACAACACGTATTTGATTTGATGGTAGCCCCGCTGTAAGTGTGCCCGACAACCGCACATCTCCAACCGAAACACAAAAACTGCTTCACGGCGGATTATGAGGGCGGCGGTGGTACTTCCCCGGGTGAACTACCATCTATAAAATATATATAGATAATGTATTTCATCATCACAAAAGAAAAGTAAATTCGCATGAGTAGGAACTGTGAGGGTAACTTTATATTCAAATGTCTTTGCAATTGATGTTTTCTGTACGAAGTACTATTATCTATTCTGTGATTATATGTAGGCTTTAAAATTACTGACGTTATTTTAGTATAGGCCTTAGGAGGTCACCAGGATGGTTCAACTTGCAAAGGGGTCGCGTATCCAAGAAGGTTTAAAACTGGTATAAAAGAACTGTACGAATAAAGAATCGGATATACTGATTGTATTAAAATGATCAGGTCATCCACCATTTAAACATGTCAATATAATAAGTATTATTTTAACAACGGGGAAATCCTTTATACTTATGTAATTTATATATCTTTAAGGTTAATCAAATTGTTTGCGATCCTTTTCCAATTTAAAACCAAACTGTCCACGTAACACTAAATGCAATAACGCAAATTGATGCAAATCTTTTAGTCGCAAGGGCACTAAGAAAGATGAAATGCGAGGTACTTTGCGCTCAAGGAATGGGACGTCCCGCGGCGACTAATCGATACCTATCAACAAGTGTAAATAATCGATTTTATGCAATGAGGTATCACAAAAATTTCACCGCGCGATTAAGCGGTAATCGTAAGCCCTTAACGCATGCGACACTAAAAACCGTTTATTACAACCCACTAACGTAACGGACATCACAGTTATAGCGAAAAATCTTAATTTTAACACGCACCTTGTAATAATTTTAATTTTAGGCGTGTCGTTATTAAAATTTCAATGACAAATAAGCTTTTGTGATTATGTTCCTTTCTTTTCAAGTATTTGTTGATGATATTGGTAAGGATTTTTGTGTTTGGAGAGTAGCAGACGAGCGTGCAGGCCACCTGATACTAAGGGGTCACTGTAGTCAATCGCTGCTTAAATCAAACCTCGTATAGGACTGAAGTCCTATCTGAGACCGTATGTAGATGCGTTTCTACTCCTGAGAATCAAGATTGTTACCTCGCTGTAAGTGTGCCCGGCAACCGCACCTCTCCAACCGAAACATAAGAATTGCTTCACGGCGGATTATGAGGGTGGTGATACCTCCCCGCACGAACTACAGTTCTACCTCCTTTCAAATATATTCAAGATATATTTTTAATAACCAGTCCGACGGACCTTTAAATGCTTTCTATACAAACAGCACCACTGTAGCATATTTACCTTGTGTCGTGTGGGCTGTGGACACATAGAAGAAGAGTACACAAACACCCAGACCCAAAACAGAAGTTTAAATTCATCATTTAGATGTCTACCTTGTCGGGTATCTATCCCGGAACCCTTTCCGTGTCTGACCGGAATGGCAACCGCTGCCCTGCGCGGGTCATTATGATGATTTAAATTATGAATGGGTCTTGTTTGTATACTTGTTTTTATGTACGTCCATTTCACCCACGGCACAGGGAATCCTAGTGCAGAGCTATGAATGTTGGAAACGGTATTGATATTTCATCTCAACCATGATTGCAATCAATTACTTTCCTGTGAGCCCTGATCCAGTTGAAATCAATACCCTGAGACTGAATAAACAGCTATAATCAGCGCTTCCAAACAGACGGACATTCTATTAGGCGGAAAAGATGTAATCTGAGCGAGAACAAAGCACTGGCGAGTCCATATATCGGTTGTTAGTTTAGTTACGACTCTACTATCGTATTGTCGAGGGGGGCGATATATTCGAGCTTGTTGCCCGCAAATCGTTCGCTCCGGACCCCTTTGTGGCACCGACAGCGCACACATTGTACGGTCTAACACGGTAGGTGTTAATGTCAGGCACCACAAATATGTAGCAAAAACAAAGCAAGACTCGTTACAAGCTCCCGGGCTGCGTGCGCGATTTATTGGCCCGCAACACGGCTCAAGAAATTTTAATTAGAATGGCCTTTTATTTATTTACATATAATAAAATCGTTGTGTACGATGTGTATGGCGAGGTATCGTTCCCTATGGTCCATCTCTAATTATTTTATTTATTTATTTAAACACTTATGTACACATAACGGGAAAAAACAAACGAACAAAGTTAAAAAGATATCTCTTTATCTATTTCCAGGTAGAAAACAATGATAATGATGCCCGTTTCAGATTTGGAAATGTATATATAGTATTGTGTTATTTATTATTTTTTTTTTTGGAAGGAGAGGAGCAAACGAGCATTCAAGTCACCTGGTGTTAAGTGGTCAATGCTGTCATGAACATTCACATCAAATCTTAAACAGAACTGATGTCTTTTGCGTTACTACTCCTAAAGTAACCTCGATATAAGTATACCCGACATCCACATCTCTCAAACCGAAAAACAAGAATTGCTTCACGGTGGACTGTGAGGGATGGTGGCATCTCCCCGGTCGACCTACAGATCTACCACCGTATCTGTGTGCGACTTCAAAATAAGTACCCTTTTACTAAACCTTTTTTCTTGTTTGCGCGTAAAAACATGACAGTTCGTTATGTCTGTTTGTCTATATGCATGTATAAAACAAGTTGAAAACGGTTGGGCCGATTTTGACGGGACGCTTCAAGGGGCGGTTGTACATCATCTACCCATTGTCCCACTGCAGGCCACGGGTTTACTCTCAAAATGAGAAGGGGTCAATCACTTAGCCAAGCGGGGATTGGTAGAACTGTGAGAACTTTACGAAGTACTCCTTAGGATGCAGGTTTGCTCACGATGTTTTCCTTCACCGTTAAAGCAAGAGACAATTAATTTGTAATACGCACATAACTTTGCAAAATCAAAGATGCGTAGGAGATTCGAACTCTGGACTTCTAGTGTGAAAGACCGGAATCTAACCACTAGACTATCACTACTTCCTAGGCGTAGGAGGTTATCTACAGTAAAACTTGAAAAACCGTGCCAGTTTTTTTATGTAATGGAAGTTGCAAATAAATATGTTGTGCTTGATGTAAGTGGTCACTGCTGCCGATGGGCATCTGTAACATAGAAGGAGACCCCAAACTAACGTCTCTCGCACACGCGTTGCTGTTCCAGACTACAATAGGACATCGCAAAATCTGCCTGCATCATCATCAATACAACTGTCCTATTGCTGGGCACGGGTCTCCCTCAGAATAAGCAGATTTTGGCCACATTCCACCACGCTGCCGAGTGCCCATTGGTAGACTTTACACGCCTTTGAGAATTTTAAGGAAAACTCTGAAGCATACATGTCTTTCCTCACGTTGTTTTCTTTAACCATCAAGTAGGAGACAATTAATTTGTAATACGCAACTTCGAAAAGATCGGAGGTGCGTGCGGGATTCGAGCGCCGAACCCATAGCTTAAGACAGGAATCTTACCACAAGACTAACTTTGTTTTATTGTTTTGTATTGCCCACGTTAGGCAGTACGCGTGCAGAGCCGCGCGCGTTAGCCAGTTAACGAATAAAGACATAAACGATGTACCGAGATTCCCGGAGTTTTCCCCGATTCTCCCGTGCCGCTGTAATTGGCGATTAGATGACGATATTTGCGCGATTCAAACTATTCAACAGATATGTTGGTAGTCGGACAATAACTATACGTTCCGATGTGCATTGAATGTCGGAGGCGAGGCAGGGGCAACACAAAGGCGGTTCCGTTTAGAAATTTGCATCAATTTGTATCGATACGGCAGTTTTTTTTAATGTTAGACGAGTAGCAAAGCGGGCGCGCAGATGACCTAATGTTAAATGATCTTTAAAGCCCATAGACACCCACATTCAACCTCAAACAGGACTGAAATCCTAACCGAGGTCGTGCGTAGAGGTGTTACTACTTCTGAGGACGAAGGTGGTCAACTCGCTTTTGAGCGAATGTACCCGATACTCGAAACTCAAGAATTGCTTCACGTTGGATTATGAGTGCAGCGGTCGTATCTCCCCGGAAAAATTAACGAAATGAACCCATTAATGTACTACTGCTGGACACGGGTGTCCACTCGGAATGAGAAGGTTTAGGCCACAGTCCACTTCGCTGGCCAAGCACGCACTGGTAGACTTCACACATCTTCGAGAACTTTACAAAGAACTCTTAGATATGTAGGTTTCCTCACGATGTTTTCCTTCACCGTTAAAGCAAGTGATTCATTTCTAATACGAAAATAACTTCGAAAAATAATATGTGCATGGGGGTACGAAACCCGGACACCCAACGTGGGAGGCCAGAATCTTAACCACTAAGATATCACTGCTCATGTGTTTTTTAAATTACTTTTAAAAATCTATCGAGGTCAAAGACCTTAAAGTTCGAGCACGTGTCGGGCACGTACGTACGTAATTCGTGTCAGAAATCAGTATTATTGGGAGTATTGATTACACACCATAACGGTTGAAATTAGCTACCTCAGTAGCTACTGAAATTTCATATCTCGCTATCTAGGTATCTTCGTAATCTGTACTCGTCTTTATGTGTGTCAGCACGATTTGGAATGCCTTTACTCATGTAAAACTTTAGAGTTTTGTTTTTTTGTTTGAATACGATAATCTCTGGAACTATGAGTCGGATTTGAAAAATCTTTTTGAATCAGTTAAGCTATCTATTGTGGAAAGTCTTATACTTTATGCTATGGTTCATTTTTTAATGTGCGAAGAGTAACATACGAGCGTGTATGCCATCAGGTGGCATATACGCTCGCATTTTACTCTTGTTTAATGGTTATCTTCAGCTCATGGACACTCATATCAAATAGGACCGAAATCCTATTTGTGGGTGTACGTAGACGCGTCACTACTCCTGAGGACTAAGATGGTCGCGTTGCTTTAAGTGTACCCGACATCAACACCTCTCCAAGTAAAATACAAACATAAGAATTGCTTCACGGCGGATTGTGAGAGCGGCGTTGGTACCTCCCCGGACGAACTATAGTTCTACCACCTGTAAAAACGTTGCGAGTAGGTAATTATATGCAGTGTCCCCTAGCAGTTATTTATCTATTGCAGTGACCAACAGCGTGTTTAAGATTTTTTTATAACCAAGGAGTAGCAAACTAGGGACATTTCACCTAATGTGGTCACCACCAGTAACCAACCCCTAAACAGATTTAAAGGCTACCTGATCTCCGACACCCTGCTACCCCCGGGAACTAAGTTGGAAAGCCTGCTTGTGACTCTCTTACCATCACTTGAAGTCAAAACACAGATGGATTTAACATTGCTATGTTTTGGTTAAAGAATTCATAAATTCTACCCGATTGTAAATTGTTAAACGAATATATTGTAACATTATGTTATGATTAAAAAATTAAAATATTTTATTCACGAAGATTGAGATAAGATGTCGGTTGACAGTAACAATCGTATGAATCGATGACGCAGGACATTGAATATAATAAGGAAAGTTGCCTTTTTCAGCGGCGATTTAACGTAGAGTTCGTCGAACCGCCGCTGTGACGAATAGAGCACTGTAGAGTGGCCACGCGATATTGTTGGAAACAAAAAATATTATTTTAATCTAATAATCTTTTGTTGACCAGCGCGATACGGAAATTTCAGTATTGTCAAGACATAGACGTTACAAATTTTGAATGATTACTGGGTATCGTATAGGTAATACAGGTATTGTGTTAAAGGTAGAATATACCGTTCTACCTTATCCCCCGGCTGAGTCCTCCCCGGCTCGCCACAAAAACCCGGTGACGCTGTAAAGGCCGCTAGGGTCAACAGCAACTAC
>DWKL01004226.1:0-10765 GCA_018249415.1 Phareas burnsi
TTTTACCTCAAACAGAATAGAAGTACTATTTGAGGTTATACGTCAAGGCGTCACTATTCATCTGGACTATGATAGTCCCCTCGCTGTAAGTGTACCCGACAACCATATCTTTCCGACATAAATAAGTATTGCTTCACGGTGAACTGTGAGACCGGCGGTGGTACCTCCCCGGTCGAACTATAGTTGTAACACCTATTATCTATTCCTTCTTATTATAATGAACATCTCGTAAAGGTAAACATTTAATGCAACGAATGTGCATGTGGAGTTGCTTTTTGCACTACTCTGAAAAATGCAGTTCCCTTTTAACGATTAAATTACCTTACCAAGAGACTAGGATTGTTACGCGTTCCCCTTCAAGCAACTTCACGTACCCCGAGAGGGTACGCATAACACTAATTGAAAAGTACTGGTTTAGGAGATAAACGGAATGGTGGAAGTATGAAAACCGGTGACGTGCAACTCAGTCGCATCCAAAGGGTTCCGTACCAACGCATAATATATTTGTGTTATGTATTTTAAAAAAATGTCTATTCAATTCAAAGTCCGTAATGCGAGCCCGGCTCACGCTTAGCCCATTTCGACGTATAAATAACATTTGCTCCACGTTAGAATTCCCAGTGTGGATACCATGGACACATACAAAAACGTGTACACAAACATCCAGAGCTGGAACAGGAATCTAAATGCATCATTTAGATGCCTGCCTGGCCGGGAATCGAACCCTGCATGTCAAGTCAGTATGGATACAGCTGCGGCACCCGGATCGCAACAGCGTTTTGATTATCTGTTGCTCTACTTTAGTCTCCACTATAGTCATTCCATGTCCGACTTGCAGGTTTTATCCATTTTTACGATAATGCCAAAACAAAAGAAACATGTTCGTCTTCATTTTTAACTTGTTTTTTTCGTCACAATATTCGCCATAATGACACATCTTCACGAACCCCTTCAGTTAAAGCAAATGATAATTCATTTCTAATAGACACATAACTTCGAAAATATCAGAGGTGTGTGCGGTTTTAGAGCCGAGTTTCCAAAGTGAGGCCGGAATCTTACCACTGGGCTAAGACTGTATAAAGCTTAATAACATGTGAAAATCTCAACCGGCTACCTATAACGATTCAAAATATACAGCTCTATGAAAGTGGGATTGACGATGGCGCAGGCTAAGTAATAATCTTCCGTACGGAACTTCAATAACTAGGTATTTGTTTTTTTATCGCAGAGTCCTTACCACCTACACTGTTTTTCTACGGTTTCCCGCCATTGTTGGCTGTAAGCTCTACAGATAACACAACACGGTACAAGTGAATTGTTCAGTTCAAATCTATTGAATCAATTTTAATACACAATTTCATGTTACAGTGACGTCGTTCCGTCATTACCTATTGAAATGTATGCAAGAGCCGCAGGTCGCCACCTCGCTCCCCGACCGACCAACCACCGATGTCTGACCTCCTGAACATTGTGCCCACAAATAACAATAAATGCAAAACAGAGACCACTTTAAATCAGTCATCGTACCGTGGAACATCTAGACTCAAACCGATAGAATGAAGTAAACGTGTGATGACCTCCAGATATCGAAGGTCTAATGACACTATGGAAATTTTGTTTGAATCGCCCTCAACATATGAATTTTACAAAAGTATGGTAAGAACGTTGAATAAGTTTAAATTGCTTCACGAAAGAAATAAAGACACCCGTGATTGAAACACGAATTAAACCGAAGTGCTCCCGTCGATGATAAAGTAACTACGGTTCTATTTTTAAACTGAAAAGGACGATACATATACATATGTATTTAGTACAATGTAAAGTGTCTTTTGTTTCACTTTATCATAGATTCTAAATTTGGATTATTATAATTTGTGTTGTAGGGTTACCATTAAATTATGAATTGTTCCATCACTTTGCCTTGATGCACGCAAACCATAGATACTACTTTAACGATGCACTGTCTGACTGTAATTTAGGTATATTAATTTTCCCATTTTTTTTTTTATTGAAATAATTGTGCATGCTACGTTTTTTATCATAGGTATGTTTTGATTGTGATATATTGCGCGATGACAATGGCCGCCAATAGATGGAAGTAATTTTTTTCTACGTTCTTTCGCTGGCAACTGTTTTCTCGAATACTAATCGGAGCGAAATATTTTATAGTTATCGTTTTATTTACGAGATCTTTTGATTTTGAAGGACCCTCTTTTTAAAGTCGACTAGTGGTACTGAACAAAGATATCGAAACAATTTTCGAAAGTCTAAAATAGACAAACCTGTATACGAAACATAAAGAAATATACCTAACAATTGTAATCAGTAAAGTTTAATCGAGGCGCGTAAAACTAACTTAGGCACGGCTGTGATAAACTTATCGCCTAACTGTGATTGTTTTGAAACTACCGTACGTACAGTCTTATTTTCATGCTTTGATAATGAAACTATATTTACTGATGAATTTAATGTTAATAAAAGCGCCATCTATTATCATATTAAGTAAATAACATTATCTAGAACTCATTAAGGTGAATACAGTTTCAACCGCAATATTTTAATGTTGATCTTGATAATGTACAAACATGTGAAAACGTTAAATTCTCGAGGCTTTGCCTTTGTAAGCTTTCAATTTAAAAATATATGCAAAATAATTTAAAAAATAAAACGCATCCTGTAACTTTTACTGAATACCCAAATCTAAACTGAATTTAGTTATATACAAGCATACGAGTTAGTTGATTATTATTTCATTATCTTGAACTTTTATGGAATCGATTTTATTATGACTTGTGACAGAATCTTGATTAAAATGCTTTTAATACTTACCGTTAATTGCTTGGTTTAATCAATACAATACATTTTACATTATTTTGGTTGAACGATTATAGTTTACACAACATACACATTCACATTAACATACATATAGACCGATGGAGACAGTGCAATAGGCGGTCTTATCGCCATATACCGATCCCTTCCCAACAACCTTTTTTGTGCTAGAAGTCACTAACGGTCACGCACTCCACTTTATGTTAAGTGGTCGTTGCAGCCCATGGGCTCCTGTGACCACCACCATGTAAAACAGGAATCATTCGTGACGTCGATCACACATGTTGCTAGTGCTGTCTAAGGTGCAACTGCACCTTTCAAACCATAAACCTAAAATACCCTAAATTACAGTCATAATTTTGTCTGTGGTTTATATTTCATATTGTATAGTTGTATTTTGGTTTCTTTTTTTCAGTTTAAATATTTAATTTGTACGTATAATTGAGTATACTTGTAAATAAAATAAACCAACTCATTTCTGAAAAGCATTTAAAAATAATTACCTTAAAAATAAAACCTTAAAAATAATTGCAGTTTATTATACACGGCGCAAAGAAAGCAATAAAGCTTATCAATGAAACGAACACTAGAAAGTACAGGGCGCCGTTAAACGGCTGTTAACACACTAAACTCCTTTTAGTTCCTGCCTTCCTGCCCAATAAACATTTGCATAATACCAAGTAACAATACATGGCAATTACTAGAGACCTGTTACCGCACTCGACTTCAACCGCATACACCCCTGCGCACAATTTGTAGGATTTTAATAAGCTATATGTATGTTATCGAATGGAAATATAGCATTTTTATAGCATCGAAATAACTAAGGAACTTGCCATACTTGATGGTAAATGGTCATGGCCAGCCATGGACATCTGTGATCAGTCCTAAATAAGATTGAAGTCCTACCTCAATTCAAGAAATACTGCTTGACTATAACACTTAAGCCTATGGAAGGACATAGGCTAACTCTATGTGTTCTATCGGCTCTACGCTAGTGAGTGCTTTGAGGAACTATTTGACGTGGTGCCTCCATCTAGGTTCCATCCAATTCAACTGGACACGTGGTGGTTTACGGTTCGGTATCCGCGTTATTTTTTACCGCGTGCGTGCAATGATATGAACTTCCTTCTGAGGTATTCCCTGAACGCAAATAGGGGACCCTTTAAAAAAAAGCGCTGTATTAAAGCCGGGATGCATTGACGACTCTTTTGGTGTTGCAAATATGCATAGATGACAGTGACTACTTTCCATATGGTGACCCGCCTGCGTTTCGTTAGGTAAAGATGTAAAAATACCCGAGATAGGTCAGATATGAGTTGTTAGAGTAAAACGGGGGAGGTTCTACCATGATAATGCCTACGTTAGTCTCTAAGACCGGTCTAAAACGATTGAGTATTTTCCAAGATTGCCCGTACAAATAATATAGAATAATATTGAATGAACGTCCATGTTAATATTAAGTATAAAAAAATTGTTGCATTCACAATATTCATATAAACAACTAATATCACAATAAAAAAAAGTTTGTAAAACTCAAAATTGGACATCTCACTAATTATTGACTTTTGGACAACTTTATTTAATACAATGGGTTCTAAAAGTCAATAATTGTTCTGATTTTGAAGGTATGTCGAAATTTGTATTATACGCTAATACGCACTAAAACTTTAATTTATCCTACTGTTCCATACAGCGCTCCACCCTAATTTTACTTTTCATAATTTTACTACATAATTATATTGCGGTTTACAACGCACCTAATTCCAAATTTCATATATATGTATACTGCCAATAGTGTTCAAGTAAAACGGCCGTGACATACGGACAGACTGAAATTATAAAGGTTCCGTTTTTGCCATTTAGTCGCAGTGCTTAAACAAAACATAAAGTATGTTTTGTTTAAGCACTGCGACGATTTCCATGAACATCTAATGTAGCTCCGTACCAACAATACTACAGTTTACCGGAAATAAATAATTTACACACAACTACATATTTATCTTAAGAAAATGATAACAATCAATATCTGACTGCATTATAAAGAACAAAAACTATTTGACAAACTCATTTATTATTTCTAGAGTAACGTAGCAATGCTTCTGCGCACTTCCCCATTAAAATGAAGATGTGGCACTGAATGGTCGTAAGGGAGTTTCAATTTAGTTTTCAGATACTATATAACTCCGTTAGTACCATTTATCAATCACCAGTCATCATCAACTAATTATTCTCAGAATAAGGAGGGCTAGGACCATAATCTGGCTACTGGCCAAATGCAAGTTGGTAGACCTTTAAAACGATTGGCTAAATTCAAGACTAACACCTTTAAAAACTCAGGCATGCGTCAACACGATACGAACGAACACGAAACAAAGGCAGCTTTGTTTATTAATTTCCAATATGTTAATTAATTTCTTAACGCACGTAACTGCCACTAACACTGCTAGCATAAGGCAGACATAGGCAGAGCTTGCACAGTCAATCAAAAATTTCAAGACCTGCAATAATTTCCAGAGAGACTTGCGATAATTTTTCGACATAGCAGTGCTTACACAGTCGATCCGCATATAATTCTACAACCTTTTACTGCTTAGAAAAATTTCAAGACCTGCGATAATTTCCAGAGAGACCTGCGATAATTTTCAGACATAAGCAGTGCTTACACAGTCGATCCGCAAATAATTGTACAACCTTTTACTACTTAGAAAAATTTCAAGACCTGCGATGATTTCCAGGGAGCAGCAAGAAATATAGTTAAGCTAACGGCTACTTCATATGGTCATTTAATAAAGATCATTTAAAGATGTTCTTACATCTCGTGCCTACGACGTAGTCGCGTCGTAGCGAGAGGCGGTGTTGTCCCCGCCCAATTGTTTCACATCTCGCCACGCCTCACCGAATATTCTACGATTCCATTTATTCAACTTGTCGACAAACGGAAATAGATAACCGATTTGGTTGGCTTGGCTACACGCTTGTTGCTGTAGGTACATTTGAAATTTTAAACGTTCAGGCTACACTAATGTTCTGCAAAAAGACGAGGCAATTAAAACTTATCTTTGCATATTTGGCTATGTCAAGTAGGAACATCGATGTTGGTTTATAAAAAAATATTTTCCTGATATAGGTGTGCGGCATATAAATAGCTGTAAGTAGTGGAACTATAGTTCGACCGGGGAGGTGCCACCGCCTCTCATAGTCTACCGTGTAGCAATTCCTAATTGGAGTGGTACGGTTGTCTGGCACACTAGCGAGGCGACC
Organism: Phareas burnsi; assembly: GCA_018249415.1. NCBI lineage: Eukaryota > Metazoa > Arthropoda > Insecta > Lepidoptera > Hesperiidae > Phareas > Phareas burnsi. The sequence continues at coordinate 6,097 of DWKL01004226.1, forward strand.
ATCTTAGTCCTCAGTAGTGACGTATATACGTACGATCTTATATAAGACATCAGTCCTGTTTGAAGTTAGATGTGGACGTTCATGAGCTACAGTGACCACTTAACATCAGGTGGTAAGCACGCTGGTTTGCTACTTGCCTAACATAAAAAAATAAAATTGCTTTAGGAGAATGTTGCGTAAAATGTCGTTGTTTATCAAATATTTTTTGTTAATTGCAAGTGAATCATATTTTTTTAGGAAACAGCAAATAAATTTGCAATCCATCTAACGTTAAATGGTTAGTGCCTCCATGAACATCTATCGTCAAATATATATAAAATTGAAGTTCTTGCTGAGATCGGCGTTGTTATTCTTGAGGACTAAGTTGGTACTCCTCATATTAGTCCCTCGCCTTACCAGATCCTTCAAGCTGGAACACAGTAGCTTTTATAAGGCAGAAATAGTTACACCGTGATCAATGGCCATTGAACCTGTCGGGTCCATGTGACGATAAGTACGCGCATGTGAAAATTTCACTGTCATTTTTTTATCTAACGCGACAAAAGTATAATTAAAACTTCAACAATAATATAAAAACAGTAACAGACATACATCAAACACACGTAAAGTAATAGATAAATAATTATTCCTTATATGATGTATTTAGGCGCATATACAATAATTATATTTTTATATTTGGTTTACGAACGTCGCTCATCAATCATTGTTTTTGTTAACATTATCAGAATGTTATCGATGATTAGGATCGACTAAAATGGAGCAAATGTTGTCAAATGTTCATAGACAACGCATCGATGTTTGTATCTATTTAGTGATGTGCCCAAAAAATTAAGTACATAGTTGAAATATGATGGAACGATTTTTTTGACTGCTCTCGATAAGTTCACAAATGGTTTTAAGATGTTAAACTGCGTTCTGGTTTTAAGATGTTAAACTGCGTTCTGATTTTAAGATGTTAAACTGCGTTCTGGTTTTAAGATGTTAAACTGCGTTCTGGTTTGAAGAATGTTGTAAGGCGAATATTACATGCATACTAATATAAGCGTTCCAATTGGTCCTCGGGGACAGCAATGGACATATTGTTGACATCGAGTAGGAATCGCCCATTTAGGGTCACTAAGGGTCATCAATTCATTAATAATCTAGGGTCACCAATATGCATAGACGGCAGTGACCACTTAATAATAATGTTTTCATTGCGTTAAAATCTTTTAGTATATTTTTGAAACCTTAACCTTAGTTACATTTAATAAAATGATTTCTATCAATTTAGAGGTATTTTATGCGATATTTTTATTATATCTCCAATCTGTATCTTACGGTTATTGTCTTCGACTTAACAAGACGTTCAAACCGTCACCGGAAAACCCGCATCTACATTCAAAGAAGAGATCAACAATTATTTAACCTAATGTGTCCTTGAGACATTTACTTTCTTGCAGAACTTAAACAATACATCCCTTGTAACTTATGCGTGAAATGCTTTACGTGGCGACAGCAGCAGGAAGATTAATTAGCAGCTGGCAAACTCCACATTTTTAAGACGTTTACACTTCTGAAACTATGAGGAACTCTCAGACTAGGTGTCTTCAAAATATTTTTCTAAGTAAGTTATAATATGTAATACGCAGTTAATATCGAAAAAAATAAATTTACTGTTTTGGATTCAAGCTAAGACCTCAGCCGTATGAGGCCAGCATTAACCATACCACTGGGCACTCGCTTTTGTTCTTTTACAAAACCATAGATAGATGTCAACTTGTCACACCTTCGTAAACATCACTTATCAACCCCAAATAGAATTTGAGTTTTACCTGAGGTCGGCATTACCCTTGAGGACTAACCTGGAATGCCTTGTGTATATGTATCTACCTTACCCTTAAAACCAGAAATAGGTGAGGCGGTGGCGTCCCGGTACCGAGCCACGTTGGTACCTACCACCTTGAAGGTATTTATAGAGGGGTCTGTTCATAAAACCCTCCATCCCTCACGAAGAAATGAATTAAATAGCCGTCTTTGAATTACTGACACCGGAAATAGATATTTAAAAAAACGCAATTAGCTCGCGAATTTTATTTAACCAATTTAATTTCTCATTTAAATAATCACAATCGTAAGTCAATTGAATACAAATTGTCTGTAGATCGACTGATTTTGTCTTAAGCTGAATTAGCTGGCGCTTTTCTTATCAAACATTGATATATTGATGGCATATAACAATAACAGGTAGCAAACAGACCAGAGTTACTTTCGCATTTCGCACGGATTTCGATGCAGTACAAAATATATCCCTTAGGTAAGCTTAGGTAACCTTAAAAAATAATTTTAAGTTTTATTCGCGGTGCACGTACGCTCGTTTCACCCGCACAGTATCGGATTTCGGTCTTTTGTCTTCAAAATGTACTTCAACACGTACCGATGAAGCTGTCTCTGCCCAGCGAGCAACTGGCACAATCGCCTTCAGTCATACAAAGGATAAATTGACCTGTATTTCAATAACGATAAAGTTCAAAGTACAACGCGAATCTAAATCTAATTCAACAATGCTTCGTAATATTTTAAGAAGCCCCATCTCTTCTTAAACAAAAATGTTACTGTGTTAAAATGTAACTGCAATTTATCGTATACATACAAGCTTCTCATGGGCGTCCATTGTCCCCATTGACTAAATATTTGATTGAATAAATATGTCATTTTCACGAATTTGTAATTTATTTGCCAACAGTAACAAGCCATATTCGAAAGTTGGTAGTAAGGATGCGACATTTAAAAAATGTATTCGTTCATTATTATATACCGTATGTAGTTGTTATAACTATTGTTGTAACTGTGAATAATTAAGTCAGAAATCGATCACGATTTTGAATTACATCGCGGCCCTGGAAGTGTCGCAAATAGTGCATTGCGATTATTACAGCTATTTGGGTGTCACGGCGAGGGTGCAATGGGACAAGTTTCCCTCGCTCAGGGTAGCCCTACCCTTCGGAATTGAAAATGGGGTTGTGATTCATTTCCCACGAGTCCCGCTCACGCTGCACAAAGCCTCAAACTTTATTACGTTCAAAGGGATTTACTGGAATGAAATTGGTTAAAAACTTCTCTATAAGATGCATCTGTTCGGACTATCGGCTCAATATCAGGCAGGTAGGTAATAAACATAAAATTTTCAATCGTGAAATTGCAGTTATTAGGAAAAGCAATAGCTACACGACCATACAATTAAACTTGCCCCATTGTAATCGTTACATGTTAGCTGTCGAATAGGAATGTTTGTCGGTAGGTAGATTGTATCAGTGAATAAATAAAACTTAATTACTCGACTCGTGTCAACGTTGATTCCTCTACCTAATTTTTCTGCATAAGTTGATATTTCACAATATTAATATCGTCAATGTTACAAAGCGACAATAATTTATCTTCATGCCTCATTGTGTAGCCGAATTCTCTTGGCAAGCTATCGGAACAGTCCTACTTTTATTGCAAAATGTCGTTTTAAAATCATATTCACCTGCGTGGCGCGCAACTTCCGTGTTAGATGTAATTTCGCGATACAACATGAGTGTTTCCATTGGGCTGGATGTATTGTGGTAGTGGTAAGGTGCGATAACGTGGTTAAATGTGCGATATGCCGTCGTTTCAGAGCCGCCGTGAGTCGTATGCGCACACGAGTTTACGTGTCAATTCAGCTGAATAAACGCGCCCATTGGAACGTTATGAAAATCACTTGAAACTTTACGCAGTATCTAGGTAAATGGATCGAATTATAGTTATTATACAGGTTATAAATAAAAAATGCTCACAAAGCCATATCCCCTGCTCTTGCTGGTTTGTCTGTCAGTTATAACGACCGCCTCCTCTATGTCGCCGTAGACCGCGAAGTGCTCCCTCAGGCTTTTGTCCGTCGTGTGGTAGGGGAGTCCTCCGACGAAGAGTTTCGTCCAAGTCGTGTCCTTCTGGCCAGGCAGCGCGCCTAAAGCCAGCAGCCCTTCGGGCTCGGCCGGCAGAGCGCCCGCCATCAACATGCCTTGCACCGCCTCCGTCGCGCCGGCCACCGTTGCACTCTCTGAACACTGTCACCGTCCGCTGTGTCGGATCTGAACGCACGAGCGTATGTTGTGTAAACACTGATGTCAAGGGATACGTGCGTTCAATGTGGTGGTTGCGCGCGGACTGATGCTCGGTAGCGGCGCACGTGGCGCTCCGTCACTAATTTTAACCCCCGCCGCGCTTCCCCCGCCGGTTACCAGATGCGTCGGCACCGCCGGCGGGCCACATGCGTTGCGTGCCCTACTGCCTACCACGCTACCCTCCACCACGTAACGATACGCCTCGTTATCACAGTCCTGTTGGTGCGATATACGCACCTAAGGTAAAATTTAAGGCAAAGATGACGTACGTAAAGGTGGTGGCACTCTCCGTGGTTTGACTCTGGTGGCACCAACGCGCAAATTTATGTACCTTATAGTAACAGAGTAAAACACTGCTCTATGATGGATTGGAGAGTGTGGTAGGGGAGAAACATGTCTGACTCGGTCCAGCTTAATCCTCAGACTAGGAACGCATTTGCGTCCGATTTCATATCTGATTCGAATTTGGAGTTGACTACAGATGTTCATGGATTAAAGAGACCACTTACCACCAGGTTGACTGCATATTCATTGCCGTTATC
>DWKL01004227.1:0-10765 GCA_018249415.1 Phareas burnsi
TGATGGTCGCCTCGCTATATGTGTGCCTGGCAACCGCACCTCTCCAACCGAAATACAACAATTGCTTCACGGCGGATTTTGATGGCGGCCGTTGTACTTCCCCAGACGAACGATTGTTTTACCACCTATTATAAAACATAAAAAGAATATGACATAAAATATATATCCGTTAAGTGTTACGTAAGCTAGAGGGCTTAATTTCTAAAATATTGTTTAAAAACATCCATCAATGAAATGTTCACATTTATTACAATGCTTATTGTTGGAATGTCGTTGTGTGGGTGCCAACGAACATGCCTATACATCTATTTGTAAGCTGCGTTAGTAAATAATGAATATGATAGTGAAATACTTATGGGAGCTTTATAATATTTGTTTAAAGCTTAACTTTACTGTAAAAAACGTTTATTTTGATGTTATATTTCTTATGACGCGTTATGGAAATAAGATGAGTGGGATTTTTTTCGTATGAAAAAAAGGTGCGCGCGCAGACGTTATACAGGATGAAGTTGATCTCCGATATTTTTTTTTTATTATGATTATTATTTTCTTTACAGCCTGAAATTATCAAAGTAGTTTGAAACTATATGTACACATATAATGTCTGTTTTATGTTATTTATTTAAAATGTTACTTATTTTATGTCATTATTTGTAATATTTAATGTTGTCTGTTATTTAACTCAGTTCAATTGAATTTCATGAGTGTAATCTCAAAATGTGTAATGTAAAAAAAATCATTTGTGATTAACGCCAAAGAAATATAACTTTTTACATGCGTACATAAGTATATAAACAGTTCTTTTATAAAACGCTTGATTCTTTATCAATTTCAACGATTTAAGAAATAAAAAAATTAAAATAAACTTCGTGATTTTTTTAAGTCGGAAAGTAATAATGTTATATATTATTTTAAACATTTTCAATTAACTTTTAATTTTGTTTTGTTTGTTCAAACCCGTGGCTATAATGGTGCTACCATTATCAAGTTCATTCATTATTTGTACGAGTTATACCGAAAAAGGGGAATCGTATATCTTTTTGGACTTAAACCAACTGCGATTGGTTGAATGATCCAAGATAAACTTTTATTTTGTTAGTGTTTGTTTTACTAACTCAGTTTGTAGACTTCACTAATGCCTTTAGTCGTAAATCCGTTTCATTGTATTGCCCACATTGACTAAATTGTAGAAACTTTGTAGATATAATTTAAGGGATCAAATAGGACTAGAGAAATCCGCTGCCAACTTTGTATTTACGTTTTACTATTTAAAAGAGCAGTGATAGCCTGTAGATCAGTGATAGCCTAGTGGTTAAAATTCCGGCCTCTCAAGCTGATTGACCGGGATCGATCCCCGCACGCACCTCTAATTTTTCGTCTAAGTTATGTGCGTATTAGAAATTATCACTTGCTTTAACGGTGAAGGAAAACATCGTGAGGAAACATACACATCTGAGGGTTTTTTGCAATGTTCTCGAAGGTGTGTGAAGTCTACCAATCCGCACTTGGCCAGCGTGGTGGACTATGACCTAACCCTTCTCATTCTGAAAGGAGACCCATGCCCAGCATAGGGATAATAATGGATCGTTGATGACTATTTAAAAATAAAATATTCTTGGTCAATAAGGGCCTGGCCGCTAAATTTGTTAAGTTTGATAAAACATTTTTCGAATTAAATCATAACTTTTATATATGATAACACTTAGACTACACCAGTCCTGAGGACTGAGATAGTCGCCTTGTCTGTGTACCTGACAGCCGTCCCTCTCCTACCAAAACTTAACGGCGGATTGTGAAGGCTACGGTGACATCTCCACGGTCAAACATCCTACTACATATAAATCTCTTAGGTAGAAATAGTGTGGCCGCATCCCCGCTGCAGTCGGAATACGAAGAGTTCTGTCCCCTTTAATACTTTAAATATTACTCGATTACATTAACAAACATTTGACATTGACAGGTGGTAGAACTTAGTTCGTCCGGGGAAGTGCCACCGCTGCATAATCCGCCGTGAAGCAGTTTTTGTTTCGGTTAGAGAGGTGCGGTTGTTAGGTATATTTAAAGGCAAGGCGATTCTCTTAGTTCTCAGGAGGAGTGACGCAACTACGTACGATCTAAACAGAACTTCAGTTTTGTTTAAGGTTCAATGTAGGTATTCATGGGCTGCAGTGACAACTTTATATCAGGTAGCCTGCACGCTCGTTTGCTAATCTTCGAACATAAAAAAGGCGACGGGCACACTTGCAACGAGGCGACCATCTTAGTCCTCAGAAGTAGTGACGTATTTACGTACGACCCCAGATAAAACTTCGTTTTATTTGACGTTAGATGGATGTGTCCATGGGTTGCAGTGACCATTTAACATCAGGTCTGGCCACCTGAAGTTAAATGATTAATGGTCACGCTCGTTTGCTACTCTTAAAAACATGCTACGTTTATATGCATTTTACACTGTCATAAACTGTTGACCTAGTTAGCTTATAAATCTGAAATTGACAAGTATTGAATTAATCGCTATCCATCACAAGCAAACAATATTATTCAATGTGCTAGTTACAGTCAACGCGACTTACTGGCTCAACGAGTTATTGTTGCGACTAAGTCGTTAATACTCACTGTCTCCGCGTTATTAGATTCAGTTCATTACGCTTACGGCATGCTAGAATATTACGTTCATATTTTATGGCATTTTAAGATTTTAGTTTAAAGTTTACTGTAATTAATACATTATGACATGGGGCTCTTCAAAAAAGGTGCCAAAAGAACTCTACTTCAAAGACGGCGATGCATTGGCGACTCCTCTGGTGTTGCAAGTGTCCTAAGGCGACGGTGACCACTTTCCATCAGGTGGCCCGTCTGTCTTATTGTTAGTTTAAGACACAAAAAAAAACGGTCAATTTTAAACTAATATCTAAATATGCCACATACAGTATGGGCATAACAACAATAGGTTCCTCAAGCTAGAATTCCAGGTGCAAATACTAATATGAAATCTATTTCATATTTTTTGAAGTCATGCACTTATTTGAAATTGGCCTCACTTGGATAGCGTGGTGGAATATGGCCTTAATGGTTTTTTATTTGGACAAGGGATAAGACCTAGCCGTCGTACAGTGAATTACTGATGATGTATTCAGTCAGATAAGTAAATCTGGCATTTGCAAATAAGACATTATTTGTTATCAAACCAAAACACACGGCATTATTCGTACGTACGGGCAAGTTAGGTCAAACTTAATAGCTTAACGAGTTATCGTTTCGCGTGAATTGCAAAGTGCGTCTCTGCGTGATGAGATACAGTGGACTGACATGTTGACACATCAGGCAAACATGTGCAAGAGAGAATGAATTAAAATTTATTTTGACTAGAGCTAAGTGATGTACAATTGCTTAACGAGTTATCGTTGCGAGTGAATCGCAAAGTGCGTCCCTGGTTTATGAGATACAGTGGACTGACATGTTGACTTATCAGGCAAACATGTGCAAGAGAGTATGAATTAAAATATATTTTGACTAGAGCTAAGTGGTATACAATAGTTTAACGAATTATCGTTGCGAGTGAGTGGCAAAGTGCGTCCCTGCGTTGTGAGATACAGTGGACTGACACGTTGACATATCAGGCAAACATGTGCAAGAGAGAATGAATTAAAATTTATTTTGACTAGTGCTAAGTGATGTACAATATACGTGTATCTGTATATGTATCAATGTACTATATAATTTATGTTATCAAATCTTATGTATCTTATTAATTGTCTAATGTGTTATTTTTTACTTTACGTTTTCGTTGTATATGTGACTGCCCTAAGATTAACTGGCAGAGAATGCTTATATCATTAAGTCCAAAGTCTTTCCCGTACATTCATGTAAGGTACATAAGTGCAGAAAACTATAATTTATATATAACATGTATTACAAATGTATTAAACTGTAGAAAATAAACCCTTGAGATTAATTGTTTACTTTCAAATTATCAGCGTCAAGCATATAATAATCAAATTTGTGGTCAAATTGTCTCGCAGAGTAGAGATTGTCGCCAAAAATTTTAAAATGTCGGATGGACTGATTGACTTTAGAGCTGGCCATTCTGTTAAGTCTGTCAAGACAAAGAAGTTTTTTGTATAATAATTTCATTAATATACTATTTACCAAATGACTTTCAATATCATCGAAACTTAACAGTCGAAATTTCGACCGCTGGACAACCACTAGTTACGATAAAAACGCATAAAATCAGTGTCTGTATTTGAAATTTTGCAATTACATAATGATAGCGCAATAGTTAAACTAAAAGTAGTTACTGGTGGACATTAACTTAGTCGATTAACACTAAACACGCCTAGGTGTGGTTCTTTAGAACTGCACAGAAGTAGGTGCCGCCTACATTTAGGTGTTGGCGGGTTGACTTAGTTATAACTGCTTTCTGGCTCCAAGCCATAGAAACGTAGGTATTCCAGTTGTTGTCTTGTTCTTCTGGTAAATAGGCATTAAAGTTGTTAAAACTGAATAAGAAAAACGAGCAAGGAAAGTTTCGTAATATTCTTGTACTGTAAACTTACTGTTTGTTCGGGTTAGTCTAAGACAAATCTTGGTGACAGAAGTAGTGATTGCTTAATGGTAAGATTCTGGCCTCTCACTTTAGGGGTTCGGGATTCGAATCCCGGCCGAATTTTTTAAGTTACATGGGTATAATAAAATCATTTGAAATTATTTAATTCATTTAAAAGGTGGTAGAACTAAAGTTCGACCAGGGAGTTAGCACCGCCGTGCTCGCAATACGCCGTGAAGCAATTCTTGCGTTTCGGTTGAAGAGGTGTGGTTGTCAGATCCACTTGCAAGGGAGGCGACCATCTTAGTTCTCAAGAGTAGTGACGCATCTACGTACGAACTCAGATATGACTTTCGTTCTGGTAGGTTAGTTTCCCGGCCATCTTTGATTTTTGATGTTATATGGGTATTAGAAATGAATTGTCATATGATCTAACGGCGAAGGAAAACAACGTGACTAGATTTACATAATTGAGGGATTCGTAAAGCTCTTGAAAGTGAAATGTACTAATCCGCACTTGGCCAGCGTGATAGACTAAGACTTTTCTAATTCGGGAAGAAAATCCGCCGAGGAAAAGAAGTTACTATTACTGGACGTCCACATTTAAAATCGGCAAAAATATTATTGTAGGTCAGTTCACTGTCGGGTACACTTGCAGCGAGGCGTCTGTTCCCAAAAGGACGCAGTAGACCTCAGGTACGATAACCTCCTTCTAGATAGGACCTCCGTCCAGATAGGACTTCCGTCTTGTTTATGGTGTAGGTCCATAGGTGGCTGCAATGACCACTTAACAATAGGTAGCCTGCACGCTCGTTTGCTATAATTCATACATTCAAAAACAAGTTCACTGTACTATTTCTATTTCTACTTAGTATAGTATAGTATAGTTCTAATTAGGACTGTATTACTATTTCCAGAAATAAACGTAAATCGTAAACTGTTGTCTTGTTGTCAACCTCGATTTGAGCTGCAGCTTCGCATGAAGTGTATATCGCTGGTCAATAACTCCAGAATGGATCATCGTTTTCATGTGAGCTATTCGGTTGCCCGAAGATTTGTGGTCGCAATAAATAATTTTCCATTCCTCTTCTAGACAAAATTTATTACCTGCAGCTATGTACGGCAAATTATTCCTTTGTTCTGTAAACGCTCGAATTTGTTTGTTTGGTATAGATTTGTTTAGTCGCTCTAAATGTTCTGCGCTCTATCGGCTGTAATGGTTAATTACTCCAATTCATTGTAAAGTGTACTAAATGAGCATTGTTTTAGAAAGTTTTGTTTCACAAATATTGATTTTGGGTTATTTGTGGCGGGTGGTTCATAGATGGTAGAACTATAGTTCGTCCGGGGAAGTTCCACCGTCTTCATAATCCGCCGTGAAGCAGTTTTTATGTTTCGGTTGGAGAGGTGCGGTCGTCGGGCACACTTACAGCGAGGCGACCATATTAGCCCTCGGGAGTAGTGATGCATCTACGAACGACCTTAGTGCATCAGTCCTGTTTGAGGTTAGACGTGGGTGTCCATGGGCTGCAGTGACCACTAAAGATCGGGTGGTCTGTATGCTCGTTTGCTACTTTTCAAACATAAAAAGGTGGCAGAACCCATCGTGGTTCGACTACGGATACACCATCGCTACACCCACTTCTGCTTATAATAGCAACCTGTTCTGCTTTAAAGAGTGTGATAATGGGTAGCAACGCAACGGTGGCCGAACGGTCCATGGGTGGCAGTGACTATTGATTATAAGGTGGACTGCATCATCATCTTGCGTACTTTTATGGTATATAATTAAATTAGTTTTGACAAGATATGATAAGTTAGAAGTGACGACTTCAGTGACGGGGCGATTACCATACCGGTCTGACAAGCAGAACGTTCCGGGTTCGATTCCCGGCCAAGCAGCATCTCAATAATTAATTTAGATTTCTGTTCTGGGTCTGGGTATTTATGCACTTACCTTTGTATCAATGGCATTTACTAAACTAAGTTTCGTTGTGTGGGGCTCTGAGCGTAGAAAGCGTTTGTTTTATTTTCTTTAATTCTTTCTTATAACTTATTAATAATTATTTTGTAATTGTAATTATTTATAATAATAATATATGTCATAATGTAAGAAGTACAGGTTGTCCTCCAACAAGGTGGACTGTTGACTTGAAGAAGACAGCGGGAAACCGTTGGATTCAAAAGACACAGGACCGGTTGGTTTGGCGCATATTAGGGGAGGCCTATGTCTAGTAGTGGACCTCAAAAGGCAATATCATCATAATTATTCATAATAATGAAAGGAAAGAATACACATGACTAATGTTCAATCGTGGCTGATTTAAACAGGTGCGTCTTTTGTTCAGTATGGCACGGTTACGCTTCGCGACGCACTCGCATTGTCCACTTGATTATGATACCGTATCACCAACACGATGTATATGAGTATATAGTTATCTGATATTTTACACATTTAATAGGATGTAGGACTATAGTTCGACCGGGGTACCACCACGATAAACACAATCCGCCGTGAAGCAATTCTTGCGCTCAAACACAAGCTAAACACGCTTTCTACACTTATACCCTCACACTAGGATTCCGTGTCGTGGGTGCCATGGACATACAAGACGAGAACACACAGCAAAACTTAGAACATAAATCTAAATTCATTATTTATAAGTTTGCCTAGCCGGGAATCGAATCCGGAAGCCTCCTTAGAGGTCTAACCGGGAATCGAATGCGGAAGCTTCTGCATGTTAAACCGGTATGGTAACCGCTACGCCATGCAGGTCATCGTCCAGGTGTTAAAGTGGAAAAAGTGTAGTTGTCGAGTCACTTCTCCTGAGGATTAAGATGTTCACCTCACATGTAAATGTATCCGAAGACCACACTTCTCCAACCAAAACGAATATTGTTTTACACCGGACTGTCATGGCGGCGATGCACTTTAACGAAGAAAAACATTTTTTTACGTATTAAAAAGTCAAATGTGAAATAAATATTTTCAACAGGTGAGTTATATTCCTTCTTCATTCACCCTAAATCACGCGGTTTCATCACAGCCAACTTCGAAACTCATCACAATAAATTCGAAGAGGGAAATTAAATTTTGCGGCACCCAAATTAAATAAACTCAACTTTTGAAGTTTGCAAGTTTAACTACTTTTGTGATAACTAACTACCTAACTAAGTGCGAGCTTAACGTTTTTAATGCCTTTAAAGTTCACAGTTACGTGTATTCGAAAATGTACTCCCCTCAAAAACTTTAGTTGAGTTTGTGCTTATTAAGCTGTCGAAAGTGTTCGAAAGCTGCCACGACTGGGAGCCAATATTTGCCACTACTGTATAACGTGTAACCTGTGATGCTATTAATAAAATATTGTTTTTGAAAATATCTTTTTTTTAAATCCAATCTTGAATGATTCTATAAATATTTTATTTATTTATGGGCAAAACCATTCGTGGTTCAACTTCGATTGCACCACCGCCGCACCTACAGCTTTATAGGAGAAGCGTTACGCGCTAGGATGTCAATTGTATTTGGGAATGATTATGGACGACCAAGGACGGCATTTACCACTGCACGCAAGTTGCCTATTTCTATGCTATAAAATTATGGCACATTTATAAAAAAGAAAGAGCAAGTATTTATCAAAAATATGTTTGTTTTTATGTGAGAAGAGTAGCAAACAAGCGTGCGGGCTACGTGATGGTAACTGGCCACTGCAGTCCATAGACACCCACATCTATAGTCAAACAGGACTGAAGTCTTGTTTCAGGTAGTACGTAAAGTAACTACTCCTGAGTACTAAAATTGCCATGCTTGTAATCACAGACACACAACCAGACAATCACACCTTTCCAACTGAAAATTGCTTCAAATCACAATTCATAGCCCACGGATTATAATGGCGACGGTCCTGGCCGAATCGGCTTTACCACTTATTAAATGGTCACTACCAATGTACATTTATAACTGTCTCCATATAGAACGAGAGTCCTATTTAAATAGAACGGAGGTCAATCATACCCGTTGTTACTCCTGCGGACTAAGATGGAACGCCTGATAACTGAGCCTGATTAAATACTCCCTTCAAACTGGAACAATGTTGCAAATCAAATCAAAATATTTTTAAACGAAGTAGATTCTTTAAAAAATATTTTTTCATGCCACCAAACTACCACCACCTCGCATGATATTTCGTTTATGGAGAAGAAGAGGCGAAAGATACTCCATAACACACATCTCTAACATGAAAAAATATCATTTTCTAATAATAGCTTAATGGAGCAAGTGGAGCTGAAGCCATTTCAGACCACACGTTCCTATCGTATGAGTAATAATTTATTTTTAATATGATTTTTTATAACGGGTTTGTTTAATGACCTGTTTGATGGGCTCCACTTGTGTCATACGGTTGGTAGAAAAGGTGTGACAGTAGCGCCATCGTAGTCAAATATCAGAAACTTCCCCTTCTTTTATTTATCTTTGAAGAGCAGCAAATGAGAGCGCAGTTCACCCGATGTTAAGTGGTCACGACGGCCCATGGACACCTACATGTAATTTCAAACAAAACTGAAGTCATACATAGATGCGTCACTAGTCCTGAGGACTAAGATGGTCGTCTCGTTGGAAGTGTGCCTTGCAACTGCCCCTCTCTACCTGAGGACTAAGATGGTCGTCTCGCTGTAATTGTGCCCAGCAATCGCACCTTTCTAACCGAAACACATAAATAGCTTCACGGCGGATTATGAGAGGAGCGGTAGTACTTCCCCGCACGAACTATAGTTCTACCACCTTAGTTTAGAGATAAGCTGACAAACACAGATGCGATAAGCGACTTCAATTTACACTATTTTGAAGAGATTAATACATACGGTGTAAAAACAGAAATTAAAATTTAAAATAGTTTGCTACGAAAAAAGTTTTCACTCTTTCATAACTATCTATTACAAACGATTTTGCTCACTGGTTTATATGTACAAACCAGTGCCTATGTAAGTTAGCGTCTGTCCTATCTGCAAGAAAAACTTGTGGCCACGCCACTTGTGTATTCAGAACTAGCGGACAGTTCCTAACTGGTGCGATGTGTCTGACGTCCGTTGCAACTGTTACGCAGTTGAGATAAACAAAAACTGTCTTTACATTCTGCCCGTTTTACGTGGAGTATTTGAGAAAACGTTAGCGAAGTGTGAAATGTTATGTCGTAAACTGTTATCATTTGACATAAAGACTGGGTATTTGGGTGTTTGTTTAGTTTGATAGTTTCGACTCTAAAATGGATATTGTCAACATTCAGTCTCAGTACCATCGACATCAGACAGACTGACAGATGGACGTCAACCTATGATTTTTTTTATGTTTTAAGAGTAGCAAACGAGCTTGCAGGCCATTTAATATTAAGTGCTCACTGCAACTCGTAGACACCCACATCTAAACTCAAACAAAACTGAGTTCTATCTCATATAGTACGTATATGTCATTACTCCTGAGTACTAAGGTCACCTCGCTGTAAGTGTGCCGGCAACCGCATTTTTCTAACCGAAACACAGATTGCTTCACGGTGGATTACGAGGGCGGTTGCAGTACTTCCCGGCGGACCATAATTCTACCACCTGATGAATTTAAATTTCTATTCTGGGTCAGACTACTTCTGTATTTGTCTTTGTATGTGTCTATGGCACGGCCGTCATAGAGCATCTTATATGGAGCTACGCTGCCTAAGACTTTCTTTTTAGAACAATTAAGCTATCATACATTTACGTAACATAGGCGAAGATAATTACAGAGAAATATACTTACAGAGAAAAAAACGCATTTAACGATTTTTACACTTATAGCCCCTCACTTGGATTCCCAGTGCCATGGTGGAATACAAAAACGAGTACACAAACACCAGATATAGTGATAATCAGGCCCAAATATAGTGAGAGATCTAACAGAACAGAAATCTAAATTCATAATTTAAACGTCTGCCTAATCTGGCCGGGAATCCAGCTCGCGACCCTCTGCGTCTCAAATTGGTGTGGTTAATGATGGCTATGGCTATGGCTCATCAAAAAATAAAAGGCGAATGTATTACATACTCGGTAATTCGCCTTTTATCAACGTTATCAGTGGCTTTATATAAAATACACAAATAAATTTAATTAAATATTAGGGTGTCCCATAAGTTTCTTCCCTTTTTTTGATGCGAAATGAATACACGATATTTTTTGTTTAAGATGGAT
>DWKL01004228.1:0-10764 GCA_018249415.1 Phareas burnsi
TGATAGGTACAACTTAGTTTGATCGGGAAGTATCTATCAGTGTTAAAATGTTGATAGGTACAACTTAGTTTGATCGGAAAGAACCAATTTCTCTCGCAATCCGCCGTGACGCAACCTGTGTTTCGGTTGGAGATGTGATGGCGGGTACACTTGCAAGCAAGGCGACTGTCAAAGTCATCAGGAGCAGTGACGTATGTACGTATACGCAAAGTAAACGCAAACCGCAGTGCTAGGCGCGCTTTTAATAGATCAGAGGTCCCATTAAATTGATCATAAAAGCGTTTTGACTTTGGCAGACTAATTTGGGACTCATATATACATCGATGCTTATAGACTGCGTCCTTGCTTCTACTCTCATAAACAACATCGGTTTCTACCCTCATAACTCCTCACATTAAGTTTTCTTGTCGTAAGTGTCATGGACACATACAAATCCGAGTACACAAACACCCAGACCCAGAAGGGAAGTCTAAGTTCTTTAGTTATTTGACTTCATACTAGCCGCATTTTAACGGTTTTTTTCAAAGAGTAGCAAACGAGCGTGCAGGCCACCTGATGTTACGTGGTCACTGCAGCCCACGACACTCATAATTATCCTCAACAAAACTGAAATTCTGTCTGTGTTCGTACATAGATGCGTCACTACTCCTGAGGACTAAGATAGTCGCCTCGCAGAGAGAGTGCCCGGCAACCACACCTCTCCAACCGAAACACAAAAATTGTCTCACGTAGGTTTATGAGGACGGTGGTGGTACTTCCCCCAACGAACTCTAGTTCTACCACCTCTATAATATTAGTTATTATTCATATTCTTCGTTATTGGTATGAACACGCTTACTATTTCTATAGTTACACTGTTTATGTCCCACTGCTGAGCACGAGTATCTTCTCACAACTGGAAAGGCCTGGAGAATAGTCGAACATGCTGCTACAACGCGGATTGTTGAAGAAGCGGATTAGTGGCCAACCTGTATTAGATATTTTCAAACCGCCCACAAGGCCTCCGAGAAGGTTTAATGACCCCTATCCAATGATAACAACTGGGAACGATAGTTAAACCTGCTCTCCGAAGCACAGAAGCGCGCATAAAATTTAGCCACTAGCGGTCACCCCTCCAACTCCCGATCACACCCGACATAGCTTAACTTTGTAGATCGGTTACGGTCTACGCAAGCTGCGGGGCCATGCGCATTTATGTTACTATATTATACATTTTTCTAAATGTAAGATATTTTCGTTCCAAAGCTCCAGAGAGCCCTGAATACGTAAGCATCCATTAACGTAATGTTATGCTCAATGTTATACGAAATGTGTCCGTGAATTAATTTAAAAGCATCAATTAACGTTTCATTTAAAAATATAGGCCGCACTTATTTCTGCTTTGTAACATAGACTTGTGCATATTTGAATAGAAAGCAGTGATAGCCTAGTGGTTGGGATTTTGGCCTCTGAATCTCATGCTGTCGGCGGTTCGAGTCCTACACGCACCTTTAATTCTACGAACGTTCGAGATCCGATTAACACATTTATTTTCCAACAGTCCAAAACGAATTTAAACTTATCTCATCAACCTCATATGGTAGTGGTCAAATTATGATCTCACACGCGGGGAGACATTAGTCCGAATCCCGCACGCACTTCAAATTTCCGAAGGTATGTGCGTATTAGTAATTAATTTTCACTTGCTTTAACGGTAAAGGAAAACATCGTGAAGAAACTCAGACATCTGAGAGCTTCTTGTAAAGTTCTCGGAAGTGTGAAGTCTACTAATCCGCACTTGGCCAGTGTGCTGGCCTATGGCCTATACCTTATCATTCAGATCCATACTCAGCAGTGGGACAATAATGTTTTGACGATAATTATTATTATGATGACGATAATTAACATATATTTAACTACCAAAATAATTCCTAATGCAAAATATACAGACTGTAGTATTATATCAGTCAAATAGATGTACTGCAAACGATGCTTAAGAATATTATTGGTACACCTACACAAATGCCAAAACACAGTAGATTTACAACGCTGTTTCAAGACACAGATAGTACAGAAGTCCAGATTTTATTTATGTTTGAAGAGTGGCGAACGAACGCGTTGGCCACCTGGTTAAGTGGTCACTGCAAGACATGGACAACCATATCTGACCTCAAACAAAACTGTTCTGTCTGAGGTCGTACGTAAATGCCTCACTACTCCGAAGACTAAGATGGTTGACTCAATGTAAGTGGGCCTGGCAACCGCAACCGGATTTTCTTAATTTAAGATTGCATTTTTTTTTCGTGGCTTGATTATTTGTTATTTTTATTATGCAACAGAATCATCAAACAGCTATGCAGCCAGATTTTCAGCAGTAGCTGCCGCACCTGCATCACGCGTATACTGGAACACCCTGTATAGGTACAGTTAAGTTCATCGGAAACGTAACCGGCGCGGCACGCAGTATGACGCGTGGCGCCGCCAACATTTGTCTAACATCATCGCAAGCCGCTAGATTCATTGTATACAGTATAAATAGCAATGATAGTCCAGTGGTTGAGATTCCGGTTTCTCACTCTCATGCTTGGTGTCCGGGGTTCTAATCTCGCACGCACCTCTAATTTTTAGAAGTTACATACGTGTCAGAAATTGCTTTAACGGCGAAGCAAAACATTGTGAGGAAAACTACACACCTAAGAGTTCTTTATAAAGTTCTCGAAAGAGTGTGAAGTCTACCAATACACACTTGGCCAGCGTGGTGGACTGTGGCCCAACCCTATTCATTCTGAGAGGAGCCCATCAGCGGGACATTAACAGATAACAGTAACACAGCTTTGTATCTTGATTTTCCAATCCTTTTAAAAAGTTTTCAACTGCCTCCGTCTTTAGTAGGCAAATGGTTAATGATAGCGCCACACGGGGACGCGCATAGTCCTGCGCCTTGCGTAGATCGTAACCGATTTTTTTATACTTGAAAAACAGCAAACGAGCCTGCAGACCGCTTGATGTCACGTGATCACTGCAGTCCATGGACATCCAAATCTAACCTCGAACAAAACTGAAATTCTATTTGAAGTCGTATGTAGATACATCACTACTCCTGAGGAATAAGATGGTCGCCTCGCTGTAAGTGTGCCCGGCAACCGCACCTCTTCAACCGAAAGACAAAGACTGCTTCACGCCGGATTATAGGGGCGGCGGTGGGACTCTCCTGGGCGAACTATAGATCTACCTCTCATTATGATATTATGAGAGGTATGTTATGATTATGTAATGATTGATATATGATTTATAGTATAATTAAATAATAAATGAAATCATCATCAGAAAAAACCTCAATATAATAAATTCTAATTACAAATAAATGAACTTAAAAATATAGATATGAACTTATACTACAAACATACTCTGGAGTATTTTTTCTTTGTTCATATATTTTATTTATATAATCTAATTTTTTATTCAAAATCTTCGAACATTATATCGGTATAAAATAAATCATCATCGACCCTTTAATGTCCCACTGCTGGGAATAGGTCTCCTCTCAGAATGAGAAGGATTAGACCATAGTCCACCACGCTGCCCAAGCGCGGATTGGTAGACTACAATACAATAGGTAAAATAAATAATACATAATATTTCTTACAAAATACGCACATAAAAACAATACGTAGTTCCAATATAAACGAACGGAAACTTTCCTTCACATTCGTAAGTATCGACACATCATTTTTAGCCGATAAAAATGGCGAGGTGCCAAGCCCCGGCTGCTACATTAAAAATATTAATTACATTCGAGAGATTGTAATTACCTGCGATGTTTATTACTCGGCGTTGAAGTTTAGAGATTTTTTATGACACTTTTTATGTAATGTAACATAACAATAATTATATTTAACAGTGTGAAAACATTCGTGGTTCGTCCCCGAAGGCAACGCCGTCGCACCTATTTCTGTCTCACGACACCAGTGTGTTTTGGTTTATGGTGTCATAAAAAGAGGTAGCATTGGGTACACACATATTTTTAAAACAACAAAGTCGCCCTTTGTTTGACATGATACTATTTTTATATTTTTAGAGTAGTAAACGAGCATGCAGGCCACCTGATGTTAAGTGGTCGCTACAGCCCGTGGACACCCATATCTAACCTCAACAAAACTGAAGTTTTATCTGAGGTCACACCTAGATGCATCACTACTTCTAAGGACTAAGATGATCGCCTCGCTATAAGGGTGTTCGGCAACCGTACCTCTTCAACCGAAACACAAGGATTGCTTCACGGTGGATCACCAGGGCGGCGGTGGTATAAAATATGGTCACTGTGGACCAAAAGTTCTGTAAGGAGCCTCAGATGCGTTAATAACCATCATGACTGAGTTGGAACGCCTCGCTGTTGTCTTGCTTATCACATAAACCCTTTATAAACTCTTTCTACATGCATGACAGCACACTAGGATTCCCGGCGTTATGAATGATATGGACACATACAAAGACGAATATACAAATACCCAGGCCCAGGACATAAATTTAAATTTAATGTTTTGATATCTGCTTGGCCGGGAATCGAACGCGAAACCCTTTGTGCGTCAGACCGACATATTAACGGTTACCCCATGCGGGTCACCAACATATATACTATTTGGTGGTGGTGGAACAAATTGGTGTCGAATCACAGAAGGTTCTACCACGTTTACGTTATCTCATCATCTTTAACCCATTACTGTCCCACTTCTGGGCATGGGTCTCTTCTCAGAACTCGAAAGATCAGATCGTAGTCAGCGTTGTCCAAGTCCAAGATGCAAGGTGGACTCTCGCCTAATCCTCCTCATTCTGTGAGGGGACCCGGGCCCAGCAGTGGGACATTAATGGGTTGATGATGATGACTAGTATTTACGACATATAGGACATATGCGACATAAAAAATAACTTATATAAGTTTACAAATTAAGAAGTCATTTTAAACACAGATGAGATCATATGCATTCATTTATTTATTTTTAATTAATTAGTACGGTCCATCCAATGACACTAATTAATCAATTATAAATTTCAAAAATGAAATAACAAATAAATTGAATTGACAGAAATAATTAAAAATAATATAAAATAATGATATGTCAATTATAACTTGATTAAATAAATTAAAAATGACAAAAGCGAGTATATTAAAAATGTCAAGACGAAATCTAAAATAACATAAAAAAATTAGAATTAAATATGTCAATTACAATTAGATAAAGTAAATTAAAATACCAAATTGAACATTCAAATGTCAATTTATCATAATCTTTCCCTTCGTTACTTAGACTTGACATATAGATATAGCTTGTGTCCTACTCTGATCAACCTTCAGAGTACCTCGCAACAAATTCCCAGTGTCTACCGTAACAGCGTACCATTTGACGCGATAAGTTTAAATGGAACGCAACAAAATTCTACAACATTAACAACTATATTTCACCGTAAAAATATTTATTTGTCAAAGTGACTCTCCAGTGGAGGGCTCCCGGGAGCTCTCGCATTAAGTTATATTGTTCGTTTTGCTCCGCGACTAAGCTTTGTATTTCGAATTTATCGCGGCATTCAAATAGTTTTCACGTAAATATTCATGAAACGTTTTAACCGTTCGTTGACCCCGCCCGTAATTATGCGGTCAAGTTGTAGGCGATGACTGAGAATCAAATATCTTTATAGAGTTCTGATTAACGCTGCAAACGATGACAGCTTATTAATAATTCCGGTTTCACAGGCTGGAGTTCCGGAGTTGGAATCCTGCACGCTACTCTATTTTGAAATTGTGTGCGTATTAAAAAAATCTGTCTTATGGTATCAGTGTTAGTTATATATATATATATATATATATACATAGGCATCTACATCTAACCTCAAACAGAACTGAATTCGTATGAGTTCAGTTTTGTGTGAGGTTAGGTGATTGTGTGGCATTCTGTGGGGGTACGTAGGTGCGTTACTATTCTTGGCAACTAAGATGATCACCTCGCTGTAAGTGTGCTCGAGAACCACTCCTCTACTACCGAAACACTTGTATAATGTATTGCTTCTCGACGGATTATGAGGATGGCGGTGGTACCTCCTCGGACGAACTATAGTTCAACCGCTTTTTAAAATAAACACTGTTGCGTTGACTTAAGGGGCGTGATTATTACAACTGAATTCTAAGGGTCTAAGACCAGCCTCAGTTAGGACTACAAATGTCCATGGGCACCAGTGGCCATTTATCATCAAGTTGACTGCATGCTCGGTCATTACATGCAATAAAAAAAACTTTCAACATGCATGTGAGCATGCAGTCAACTTGATAAATGGCCACTGGTGCCCATGAACATTTGTCATCATTTGAATCATCAACATGGACTTAACATTTCACATTTTGAGTGGATCTGTTCCCAGCAATCGACTCACTTTACCAAAACCAACAGTAACTCAACACTAATAGCTTTGCAGCGACATCATTTGTCATTTCTGTTTACAAACAAACATACGCACTGTAGGAGTATTTTTAGCGGATGTCGGGAATAGATTTAAGTAGGTCGTGTTTGGTTGGTTATTTTTGGATATACCTAGTTATGGTAACACGTTCATTGTAGTATCACTAGTTATTCCGGCCTCGCCCATTGTGGGTCCAGGGTTCGAACCTGCACGCACCGATTTTTACAAGTTACGTGCGTATTAAAAATTAATTATCACGTGGTTTAACGGTGAAGAAAACATCGTGAGGAAACCAACGTGCCTGAGATATTTCTGTAAAGTTCTTGAAAGTGTGTGAAGTATACCAATGGCATACCAATAGTATACATGTGCAGCGTGGTGAGTTATGGCCTAACCCTTCTCATTCTGTTAGGAGACCTGTGCCCAGCAGGGGCACATTGATGGGTTGATGATATTGGCTTTCTCCCTATCCGGCCTCTCATGCGATAGGTCCGGAGTTAGAATTTGGTACGCACCTCTAATTTTGAAATTAATTATTACTTGCATTTACGGTGGAGGAAATCATCGTCAGACCCATACATCTGAGAATTATCTGTAAAGATCCCGGTAAAGTTATCGACTTAAACCCATCGATGTCTCACTGCTGAGCACAGATCTCTTCTCAGCTAGAGATTTACAAATAACTCTTAGGTATGTAAGTTTCCTCACTATGTTTTGGTTCATCGTTAGAAACAAGTGATAATTAATTTTTGATGAAAATTAGAGGTACGTGCGGGATTCGAACCCCGGACATTCAGCCTGAGGGACCGGAATCTTAACTATTAGGCTATCACTGATAATCGTCTATAAACCCATTGTTTTAATTCCATGTTTCATATGCAACATAAAAAAATATATTTTTTTATGTTGGAAAAATATATTTTTTTATGTTGGAAGACTAACAAACGGTGAAGACTTTCGGTTGGAGAGGTGCGGATGCCGGGCGCACTTACAAGCATCTTAGGCCTCCGGAGTACCTAGTAACGCCTCTATGTACGACCTCAAACAGAACTTCAGTTCTGTTTGAATGTATAATTAGGTGGCCTGCACTTCGTTTGCTAATCTTTAAACATAAAAAATGTATATAATTATTGTAATAACATAAAACAAAATTTATAATCATGCATAGTTCTAATCGACACGCGAAATATTCCTTTTGTCGATGTTTCTCCGTAAGTGATTGTAAATTATATTTAGATATTAACAATCTTAAACCGTAAAAACAATTGACTTCATACATCAGTACGTACTACACTGAAGCTTTCATACATCAGTACTTACAGTATACTGAAGCTTTCATACATCAGTACTCACAGTATACTGAGCCTGAACAATTATTACAAACAGTATGCTTATTCACTGAGTTTATTAAATTCGGAATTTACACGTTGTCACTGTACCCACAAGACCATAGTATAAACGTAAATCAATAGGTTTTCCTATTGTATTACGTTTGTATGGTACCCAATATGTATTATATTGGGTACTATGCAAACGTAATACAATAGGACATAATGAGAAAGCCCACAATTAAAAATTTCCAATTCAACACGAAACAAAGGAACAATAAGTTTCCCTTATATCCAAATATATGCGAACGATCTTGAAAACCCAGGCCTGGGGAGAAGGTGGGGTAAAGGTTAAAGTAGATACATGGATCAACGTTTACTATGTAGAGTTTTATTAATTATAACGTGTAATCCGCATTGGAGCATAATGGTGGAGCATGCTCCAGGCCTCCTTCAATTGTAGGGGAAGACTCGTGCCCAGCAGTGGGACATAAAAAAGGATTGTAGCCATAATATAATAAATATATATACACATTTGTACACACACACATATATCTATATGACTCGCGTGGCGCAGATATAACCATACCCGATACCCCATACCCGGGGTTCGACTCCCAGCCCGGCAGACATCTAAATTATGAATTTAGATGTCTGTTCTGGGTACAAGACCCACTTGTTTTTACTGAGTACAAGACTTACTTGTCTTTTATAATAGGGCAATGAATTTGAAAATGATATTTATTTAATTTTTTTTTATGTTTGTAAAGTAGCAAACGAGCATGCAGGCCACCTGATGTTAAGTGGTCACCACAGCTCATGGACACCCATATCCAACCTCAAAGAAAACCGAAGTTCCGTTCGAGGTTGTATATGGATGCGTCACTACTCCTGAGGACTAAGATGGCCGCCTCGCTACATGTGTGCCTGGCAACCGCACCTCTCCAACCGAAACAACAACTGCTTTGCGGCGGATTATGAGGGCGGCGATGATACTTCCCCAGACGAACGATTGTTCTACCTATATACTATATTACATACTTATAAAGCATAAGTATGGGACATAATATACGTATGCTTTATGCTATGTGTACGCTATGACATGCTTCATGCCATGGAGCTATCACTATCAAGAAAATTCAATAGGTAGTAGAACTTCGTCCAGGGAAATGCCACTGCCGCCCACACAATCCGCTGTGAAGCAATTCTCGTTTCGGTTGGAGAGGTGTGGTGGCCGGATACAGTTTATCGAGGCGACCATCTTAGTCCTAAGGAGAAGTAACGCATCTATATACGACCTCAGATAGAACTTCAGTCATATTTAGAGTTACATGTGGGTGTCCATGGGCTGTAGTGACCTCTTAACATCAGGTGACATGTACGCTCGTTTGCTACTCTTCAAACATAAAGAAAAAAAATAAAGAAAGAATCTCTCTGTACCTAGAAGTGAGACATAAAAAATTACAGCCAAATCTGCTCCAAAACTTGTATCTATAAGCTGGGCACAACGCCCGCAATTTTCCTAAGTAATGACTACGGATTTAAGCATAAGAAATGCTTATGGACGCTGCAAACAAAATTCACCTTTACGGCTAAGAATCGTTAGTCATACCCGCGCCCCGCTGTTCGGAAGTACAGTCACGTAGAGACCGCATCTGTTTCTGATATTTGTTAAATGTTTATAATAGAAATAAGAAATAATAGGGTAGCGGTGTTTAGGGTAAATATTTCTGCCATATAACGACAGTTAAATGTTGAAGGGAGCAAGGAATATAATCAAAATATCTCGTAAACCGCCCTGAAACAGTCTTTGTGTTTTAGTTGGAGAGATGCGGTTGCCGGACACACTTCCAGCGAGGCGACCATCTCAGCTTTCAGGAGTCATGATGCACCTATCTACGATTTGAGATGGAACTTCAGTTTTGTTTGAGGTTAGATGTTGGTGGCCATGGCCTGTAGTGACCACTTAATTAGATGGCCGGGCCGTCAGTGCGGTTCGTTTGTTACTCTTCAAACATGAAAAGGGAAGTTTCGGTTCAGTATTGGACTTTTAACATTATTTTGAGAAATTTGGTTTCAGATTTGTATACTCATTTATACGATAACCAAACCGCAGACGAACTTCCATAATACTGTTGCTTCCATAATATAAAAAATATCATGCAATATCTATGTACATTTTGCTATTCATTTTAGTTTCTCATATGCTGAGTCTTTCATGACTTTCGATCATAAAATTTGTTAATTGGGCGCATAAACATTTTCGTTACACAGAAAAATGTAGAAACTAAGATTTTTATGGCGTATTAACGTTTCTATTTTCTTATTTGCAGGATTAGATACCAGGAAAGGCAAAAATATAATACATGCTACATGAGATCCCTTAAGAGTCCCTTAAGAGATCTTATGTAGCCCTATAAAATCCTCTACCTCCCCGTGAAAGTCAAAACAGATCAGTTCAGTCATCTCTTGAATTGAACCACGGTACCATGTTTTTTTAATGTTTATAGACGAGCAAACGAGAGTGCTGGCCTTAAGTGGTCACTGCGGCCCATGGACACCCACATTTAATCTCAAACAAAATTAAAGTTCCGTCTGGAGTCGTACATAGATGCGTCACTACTCCCGTGGACTAAGATGGTCCCCCCGCAGTAAGTGTGTCCGGCAACCGTATATCTCCAACCAAAACACAAACTGCTTCACGGTGGATTATGAGACCGGCGGTGATACGTCCCCGGATACATTTAACATCAGGTGGCCTGCAAGCTCGCTTGCTACTGTTCTAAAAAAAAAGAATAAAAAAAAATCTTAGCTACGAACATGGTCACGAAAGGGAAAGATTTCAGCGAAAGCCTTAACACAATGGCATTGATTTTCAGTACATTCCGTTCTCATACTCACACCTTTCAGTATCGATAATGTCATCGACGACCCATTAATGTCCCACTGCTGGGCACAGGTCTCCTCTCATAATGAGAAGGGTTACGCCATAGTCCACCACGCTGGC
>DWKL01004229.1:0-10764 GCA_018249415.1 Phareas burnsi
AAATAAATAAAAAACATAAAAAAAAAGTAAAATGATAAAACTTGAAACTGAAGAAAAAATAAGTTACTTGAATTTAGATGTATGATATATGCAATTACTATAAGTTACTTTAATATTCTAGATCCTTGTATAGGTTACGTCACCCCGGTGACAAACTTGACGCGGTGTTAGAGCCGCGGCCGCCCGCCGCTCGCCGCGAGCGGGCCTCGTCTTCGTGATAACTAAAGTACAGGAGTTGTGCACACTACCGGGACCTTACCCAAATCTCTGAACTTTGTACTTTTAATACCGTTTGTTTAAAGTGGTAATTATATGTGTTAAGATATTCTACAATTTTGTTTTCCTTTAGCCGTAATTTTTAATTTGCTATAAATCTAATCACTGGACTGAATGGATTCAATGAAAATTATATTGCTCTTATAGTATATATGCAACCAGCAATTTATTTATAATTTTACTAACTATAAACACAAGTTTTTGAATTATTTTTTATTAAATTTCATTTCTTTATGATTTTACGGCGGCGACTTGTATTCATAATAACTTCTTGTAATATTGTTGCTGCCAAATAATTATTGTAATTTGATCAGGCATCCTCTCTTATTTTCTTTACATTGTTCGTAATAGAGGCTGTGTGCAAATTAAAATATTCTCAGATTATTTTGGCGTTTCAATTTTTAAAGACACTGATCACCTGTATTCTCAACACTTTACCTACTATATACGGTAGATTAAACCATCACATTAATTTTAGTAAAGCCAAGATTAAAAAAAAAACATGTAACGCGTAATCAAATCAATTATGCATATTCGTTAGACTAACGTACATTAAAATCGTAACTTTTTATATTAAAGTGGCATATCTGGTTTTTATGTTTTGCATATTATTAATACCATTAGGTATTCATTATTGTTAAGCGCTTTTCGTATTGTGCCGTGGAAAAGTAGGCGTTGTAATAGCAAGTATACAATTTAGGTAATTATTTATAGACCTTTTGTAAGCGGTCAAACCCAATGAAAGGTCAACCTCCTATAAACAATAAAAGGCCTACTATGGGTGTGAACGTGAAAGCATTACGCATGCATAATATAAAGGCATTGGATTAACGGGAGCATAATGAAATTTAAGTTTTATATTAGTTTTAATGGAATTGTTTTGTAATTATGCAATAATGCTTAGTTATAAATTTTTAATTATATGAATTCGGGTCGTATGGTACGTGCTGGCATCTAGGTTACAGCGCCAGTGTCTTCAATAGCAGCAGAACCTGGCACTACGAACAATTATAGGATCCGGCCGCTACATTATTAATACTGTGGAGGCACGCGGCCTCATATATTTTCGGTAGATGAGTTTGTAACCCAGTTGCTACAGTATATACAAGCGTGCCGACCAAGCGTCACTAATCCATCTCGGAGGTCCGCTAAACACTGATGTTGGTTATGAATTACTGTTTTTTTTTCCTAATGTAATAATACATATATGTACATACATAAATCTTAATTAGGTATTTATGCGCGTGTTGAGAATCAGTAGGAATAGAAAAATAAAATCTGTCTTGCTATAAAATGTAATGTATAAACACAATAAAACATATCTATCTAAAAAAATAGACTGATATTGTACGGAACACTAATGATAGAATGTCTATAGAAAAACATATCTTATTTTAAATTTGACCCAAAAGAGAAATAAAAACTAAACAGCGCTTAGGACCTATCTGCAAAGTTAAATTACGTCAGGCACTTTTCGTTTTTTGAAGGGTGATATTATTATTGAATAGCATTTGTTAAGCCTCGTCAGAGGTTTGAAAACATCTGATATGGGTCGGTCTCTATTTTGTATCCTATTCCACTCTCCAAAAACCACCCAAACTTGTGGGACGAGTCACAGCTGGGTCACAGCTAAGCATTTATGAATAAGAGTTCATTAGGTGTGCTTGCACTCTCAAAGGCACTATTCAATGAAGTTGGTCTTTGTCGCATACGCCAAATTGCTCAAGAACTATAATTCTCAAGTCGTGACTCGAGCCGTCTATACAAAGTTCGAATTCTGCCTTCAAGGCTCATTATAGCACGCCAGTAAAAAAATCTAAACACAAATATATTCAACGAAAAATTCTCGCGCTGTTTCTTTCGTTAAATTACCAAACTTTAAAGAGGTTCACTAGAAATACCCGCGGCCAATATATATTTTTGGAAATTTACATTTAAGAGCATCTTGAACTTGGTATGAAACTTTCTTAAGGAACCTAAATAAGGCTATATTCAAATTTTTAAGATAAGCGTGTCGGTAGATTGCTAAGTCTTCTCTTGAGCCTTTAAGACTTTCGAGCCCTTAGAGCTTTAAAAGTTTACTACCTTTGACTATAGTCAAAGGTAGTAAACTGTATACAGTCAAACTCAAGTTCCCGAATTGCAGCTATATGTTTTCAATTCTACTTTCTTCTAAAAGTTTGTTTTTCTTACAAAAGTCAAACCATATTCAATTTCGGTTGTTTTGTTTTAGAATAGTATTTTTCACTTACTGTTCTTATTGTTTTTTTTTATTTGAAGAGTAGCAAACCAACGTGCAGGCTACCTGATATTAAGTAGCCATTACAACCCATGGACACCCACATCTAACCTTAAACAAAACTTAAGTTCCATCTGAAGTCGTATGTAAATGCGTCACTACTGCTAAGAACTATGATGGCCGTCTCGCTGTAAATGTGCTCGGCAACCGCACCTCTCCAGACGAAACACAAAAACTGCTTCACGGCGGAATATGAGAGCGGCGGTAGTACTTCCCCAGACGAACTATTTATTTTACCACCTGTTGAATTGGATTTATTAGATGATAATTTTTTTTAGATATTACTTACCCTATATTTATCAAATTGTGTTAAGCCCACTATTAGCGCTAAAAAAGTGCAATACGCTTTGATGTTTTTTAAGATGACCTTTATAAGGTGTGAAATAAAATTTCCAGTTATTATAATGTCGTATAATAAGAAATTATGTTAAAACAAATCTGTTGTTCGTTCGAATCGAACAAAATAAATATAGTTCTTAACTTTACGAGAACTATTATTTTTACAATGCTACTAGCTACCATTATAAACTAGTAACTTACTTTATCGATGTATTACAATAACCTATACAACCCAATGCAAT
Organism: Phareas burnsi; assembly: GCA_018249415.1. Classification (NCBI taxonomy): domain Eukaryota; kingdom Metazoa; phylum Arthropoda; class Insecta; order Lepidoptera; family Hesperiidae; genus Phareas; species Phareas burnsi. Next base: position 3,157 of record DWKL01004229.1, read on the forward strand.
TATACAAAATATTTTCTATAATAATGTACTTATCTTAGCATACAAATATAATATAGTCATATTTTGTTCATTATAAATAGAGGCAATAAGAAACTTAATCTACAGATCACTCCACGAAATCCTTGTTTTCAAAGGCCGCTTTAGGAATGTGGATAACATGTTAATCAATATTGTAATTGTAAACTATTTGTATGGATTCGTATGAGAGACATTTAATACAGTTTAATAAGCGTTATTTTTATTATTGTTATTATCAATTTTTATTAATAAAAAGCTAAATGTAAATAAAACATCGGAATAGCTAGTGGGGAATTTTATGGAGATAGTAAATATGGTCACTTGGCCTGGCACGTTCATATTGACTATACAAATGTACATCGTCTATCAGAGGAATAATTTTCTTTTTCATATGAGAACATTATCTTGTCACGTGTTGTCTACTTCTGTTGTAATGCAAAATGAATGGTGTAATATTTTCGCTTCCTTAAGAATTTATGTAGTAGTAGGTGCGCGGAGTTATTTATATGGCATAAAACAGTTGAAGCTGCGGTTGAAGCAACAGGCTTTAACCGCGGTGGGGTGAACGCGCTCGCCACATCTTTGCATATGATCCTATCTCCTGCAAGTGATCGACATGCCATGTGGATAAGGTGACGTTACGTTACGGTCCAACCCACCTTTTCTTAACCACTTCACACGTTCGTATTGTGCCGTGTTGTTTCACGTAATTAGCAATTACACATTTCCTTAAAAAACAAGACCCTTCTAGTAATATAATGAATATTATTATGGAAGTAAGATATAAACATTTTCGCAACCAAACAACCGATATTCCGTTACTTGAGCAGGTAGACACAGTATCCTTTACAAATGACAAAGTCAGGACTTTTAGAGGACATTATTAGAATGGGTCGATGCGGGTCGACGTGTCCCAGAGAAAATTTAACAAAAAACAAAATTATCCAGTCAGAAAGACGTGAGTTGATTCTTTTGCATTATAAGAATTTATTTATTAGTTAGTTGCAAAATGAGTTTTGGGAACATTTTTAATTTAGACCATCTACATTCAGAAAAAAGCTCAATAGGCACGCGGCTAAAGGTTTGTGTGGAATTGGTAGACATTTACATATTATGAATATGTAAATAGATAAGATTATTTCGAAAACCTAGACCTTTTTCATTAAAATCGGTAATAAGTTTTCTTTAATAAACCAATATTAACTTCGCTATTAAGTTATAGAAATAAAAAGGTATAGGGGAAGTAACTAAATATGATATTCTAGTAAAAATATGACATAAATATATTGTACTAATTGATGTGAAAAAAATATATGGAAAGTGGGAATTACTTCAACGAAAGACACTACGTACGGCATTAACGTTGCATTGTGCAATTTCTCAAAATAAACTACAAACCACCGTGACAGTTTTCATTATTTAATATACATGACAACGGAGCATTTTTATTTTTCTGCCATTACACAATCTTTGCTAAGAATAACGACAGTAAGTTTACTACCACGAATATTCGTTTTTTGTTATAAATAAGTCTACTCAATTATATCACATCAAAATCGGACGATTGCACGATCAATCACTTGTGATTTGAAATCGTGATCATAAAGCCCGTAAACCAAAACTTGAGATATTGCTCTTCAACATGTGCATCCTGCATTATATAACCATGTTCATATTTTGTACTAGCATGAAAGTTAAAATAGTTTTTTTTTCACTTCAGTACTACTACGTAATCAATTTTGGTTCTGAATCAGTGTTAAATATATTCGAAAATAATAAATTTTGTTAGCAATAAATAAATAAAATTTTGGGTTGAGTAAAAGAAACGTTATAATCAAATTCACTTATATTTTCATATACTCAATTATATTTTAATTTATTCATGGAAAATCCTAAGCCGCGATATAAAGAAACAGTTCTCTTCAACATAAAAGTTCTCACTCCAAAATGTCGCGAGATGTCCAAATTTAAACATATCCACATATTTCCCTCGCCCAATATTGTTCCCGGATAGCATTGCACAATTAGATATAATATAAAATTATTTACAATAAACAAAAATAGAGTACACCGTGGCATATGTGAGATATTATTTCAATTCTTATACGACGTACGTATTTCTCGAAGGCCTTAATTCCATTCAACATTGATAATACACTATAGGCCTAATTTTTAAAGATTCCACCATACATAAATATATACATGTATATATTCACAGTCAGTGTGACCAAATGTTGGTCATTCTCTAATAATAAATTTATTCTTTAGAGTATGAAGATCATTAACAGAAATGTGCGTTCGCATTACTTATAAAGGTACCAAGTAATAATAAAATGCTATTAAATAGAGACGTGTTATATAGGACCGGTTTTGCTTGCATAGCTTTTAGTATTTACATAATTGATTTCATTATAAATTATAACCTTATGCAATAAAAATGTAACATCTAAATTACTGGTAATGATTATGTAGCAGATCTAGTGGTTTTACTTTATCTCTTTTACACACGTATCGGGTTGCAATTTAAATTTTAGAGGCATTTAAATTATGTACGGTAATGGTAACAATAAACAATTCCGCATCATTACACATTCTATCGAGCTAACAAGATCGTGGAGGAATGATTTGCCTAGGTTACTCTAGCTAGATATATCTAATTGACTACTGGTAGCAGCTATTTTACAAGCACACACGCCTGCTTGCCAGGTTCCTTTAGTGTGGATGGATGGATAATATTGGTGTATATTACTGTTAGTGCTTCAATCTAGACTTTGATTTTCCAAAAACCCATTAAATTAATTTAGACCCATAATTTTAGGGTAAATAAAGCCTATGTACCTGTGTATGCATAGGTACATAGACTTTATGCAGTTAATTTATTAAGATACTATGCCACCACATTTTAAGATAAAGGGTTGCTTGCAACTATCAAACAGTTTTAATCGGCTTTCCAGCTACAAAGATGCGAATATGACAAACAAAACATCAAAATATTTAACAACCAAAAAAAGAGAATGGCATAAAAAATGATTTCTAAACCTTCGCTTTATTTTCTCACTATCCTATTGAATAAGGCACAATTAAATGTCATGATTTTGTACAAAACTTGTTTATGCAATATACTTAGTACTAATTCTTTGCCCGGAGCATGGCTCCCGCTTGAAGTCGGATGTGAAGCGAAATGAAATTATGATTAACACAAAATGTATGTCTATAGAATGTTTTACAGGCACGCTTGTTGTACTAACGCTCTAAATTCTAAATTCATAAATGTCACTGACTAATTAATTGTGCAGTTTGCAATAAAATAAAAATTAATTTATTTGTATCTGATTATTGGTTTGGGGGTTCATATAACGTATGCGTGTTTAAAAGAACTTCTAACAAATACCAACAGGATAATTATTTTTCAAATCATGTACAGAAAAAAGAAACTATATAAATCGGTTATATATTTTTATAAGATCTATATTATATATTTAAGATTTTTTCTAAAATAAAGTAAAACCATAAGACCGTTCTGCGCTCATTTGCTTATAACAGTTTAAATAAAATTAATTTGTCCATGTGAACAACGTCGACTTAGGATACTATTAAAAGATTTTTGCACAAGCAAGCAAAAATGGCACCAAAAGCGTTAATACAAAATAACATACATTAGCAACAACTGATACTAAGTAACAGCCAAATAAAATTCGATTTGAACGTTGATGAAACTAATAATACGTGATGTAGTTCGCGTTAACCTACAGTTACTTTGCGTCCTACGCGAGCGACACGCGACGACACGAGACAGCGACAGTACGAGACGCGATGTATAGTGTTGTTGTTGTTGTTGTATGTATGTATGTATATATGTATGTATGGCTATGTCTTTGTCCTATTTCGTGTCCTGCTCGATGGATTTTAACACACGAGCTGTCGTTAGAATCGTCTTGCTAGCGCGAGTCACAGTGAGTATACAAAAAATTAAAAACACCTGATGTTTATTAGTTAGTGTTTTGCAGTCGAGTGTTTTGTTTCTAATTTATTTCTACATTTTTCAACCAAACCGAAATGACTGTTGGAAAATGTAATTTTCTTGTAACGACAACACTCGCCCATCGTTACAAGAAATGTACTCTCTACTGTTATCATGAGTTTGCGTATTCATAAATCGCGTGTAGTATTGGCCCTAATGCGCCTAATCGTCGCGTCTTCGCTCACCCAGAACAAGGCCTTAGATCCCGTCAAACTAAAATATAAATTAAATGCTAGAAACAATATAATAATAGAATAATTGACCTACCAACATGGACGTCGGGTCTGCGCCCAAGCGGGCGAGCTAAGAGTAATACAGCTTGAAATAAGCAACAATGACGCGTCAGTTGTCTTTGACCCAATGGACCAAAACAAAAATATCTTTTTAAGCAATAAAATTATACAATTATTATGTATAATAATTTCAGCTCGTCAAATTGCTATTTATAATTTTAATATATTACATTGCTCTGAAATACATTTATAGCTATACCTATTACATTTTAAATTCAACATTTTTATTGATTATCTACTGTATACCAGGATGCATACGTTTAGTTGCTAAGCAACCTCATATTTTGTCATACGGAAATGTTTTCTTCGGATATTATTTTCGTGAATCAGACCCCGACGTCCATCTGTTAGTTAGTCAACGTATAGAATACAAACAATTAGATACATAAAGCACATGTTGGACATTATGGACATTGACACAGGTGTGTGACGTGGGAGATAGTCCTCGAGCCGCACCGCGCACGCTACGAACGTTAAATCATCTGTCGCGCCATCGCGTGCCGCAGCTTGCGCTCCCACGCCTCCGCCTCGGCCCACGAGTGTCGCACGTCGCGGAACAACTGGAATCACAATACTTACTTAGGAACTATTCTAGACAGACTACTTAGCATCGAATATCAAATCGATTTTTTTCTTTTTTTAAAGTGTATATGTACCAAAACTAGCAGTAACCCTGATGCCAGTGGTCACTGCCGCTTATGGTCACCTGTAGTCAATCCCAATCAAAAATGGTAGTACTATTTGTGGTCGGCCACAGATTATCCTTGAGGACTAAGTCTGAACACCTCATGCGAGCAAAGTTAACATTGCTGTTATAGGAAATATGTGTAGGGTTGTTACCTCCGTATCATGAAGAGTTTTGTGACAAAACTATTTAATAAAACACTTTTTACATTCATAGTCCTACACTGGGATTCCGTGTCGCGGCCGCCACGAGCATATACAAAAACGAGTGCACAAACACACAGATCCAGAGCAGAAATCTAAATTGATCATTTAGACTCCTGCCCGGCCGGGAATCGAACCCGGAACCCTTTGCGTGTCGGGTAATGGAAGTAGTCAACGAACACTCCGCCTGATGTTTAGTGGTATCTGCCGTTCAAATCTGTTACCTACATAGTACAAATCCATAGGACTTCGATTACACATCGAATACCTTATATATAGTATCTCTGCCTTACCACACCCCTCAAACTGGAACACAGGACAAAAATAAGTGGCTGTGGTGTTGCCGAGATTGTACCACGAAATGTGATACCAGTTTTGAAAATATACTTTTTTGTACACCACAAATTACATTACATTAAACCAAGTGATATTTGCCCAACGACTTGTTTATTGTACAAAGACTCTTCCTGGATTCCTTTATCGTAAAGGCGACCGGGATGTTTCATTAGGAACACGCCATGGTATTTCATGATGTAGCTTTTTATCGAGATCAATAATGCTAATGCTTTCGTATTACATAGAATATTTAAAAAAATGCCGGCTAAATTTTGCCTTCACCACGACCAATGCCACTGGGTCCAAATATGAATATTTTAAGAAACCACTTATCATCCTACTGCACGGCACGGGTCTCCTCTCAGAATGAGAAAGGTTAGGTCATAGTCCACCACGCTGGCCAAGGGCTGGCCAAGCACAAAGAACTCTTAGATGTATAGTTTTCCTCACGATGTTTTCCTTCATCGCTAGAAATTAATTAACACTCGCCTAGTGATAATTAATTGCTAATACGTATATAACTTCGAAAAGTTACAGGTGCATGTCGGATTCGAACCCGGGACCCCCTGGGTGAGAGGCCAGAATTTTAACCATTAGGCTATCACTGCTTATCGTGATTAAATGTTACATAATAAAATCTTTAAACATAATCTAAAATAATGTATATGGTATTATTTTCATTTTTTTTATATAAGAAGATTAGTAAACCCCCTGATGTTAATGGATGTTCATGAGTTGTGTGACCGACTCATGGACATCCATATCTAACCTCAAACAGGACTGAAGTCAAATCTGAGGTCGTACGTGGATGCGTCATTACTCCTGAGGAAATAGATGGTCGCCTCGCTGTAAATGTTTCCGACAACCGCACCACTCCAACCGAAACACTAGAATTGCTTCACGACAGATTACGAGGGCGGCGGTGGTAACTCTCCGGACGAGCTGTCGTTCTACCACCTATTATTTATTACCTGTGATAGCCACATCTCGTCAGCTAACAGCTCGTTGAGTATGGTGGTGGTGTCATTATTGGGATTCTGCATGCGCTTCTCCGCCACCCGCTTACTGCACTCCGCGAACATCAGGTACTTCTGATGCGATATCCTCGAGTACAGCTGCACCCGCCCGCAGCACGTCGCGCACACGAGGAACTCCTGGGAGGGTCATTTAAATGTTAGTCATTTATATACAAAAAAACAGTTTAGTCGGATTTATTTGTAGTCAATAAAAGCAATCTGTTGGGGTGACAACTTAATAGCAGTTGGACTGTATGTCCATGATTATGTGTAGGTATGTGTGTGTGTGTAAGCATAGCACGCATAGCTCTACGATTTCAGTAGATCGTAACCGATCTAAACATTTAAGCAACGTCGGGCGTGGGCGCGGTCTATATGGGTAATCACTAGTGGCTAAATTTCATGCACGCTTCCGTACTTTGGACTGCACGTTAAGCTGTCGGTCCCGGTTATTACTGGACAGTAGCGGTTATGACTTCACGGAGGCCTTGTGGTTGATTTGAAAACATCAGAAACGGATTGGTCACTAACCCGCATTCGAACTGGAGCACCGTGAAGGTGTATGCTTCATTTCCCGGTTGTTGGAAAATAGCTGTTTTTATGCAGTGGGGTATAAAAAGACAGTTTTTGTATGCCAGAGAAATGTCGTGTAAGAAAGAGCCGACAAGGAAATGAGCTGGCCGAATAGCAGATTGCATAGTGCCATCGAACGTTTTCACTTTCATATAAAGCGTACCTATATACATATATATCACTAAAGAAAGTAATCCAAAATGGTGACTTCTGTGTTTGTCTCGCTCACACATTATAGAGGACGAGCGAGGGGCGAATACAAATGCTGCTATCTCCGATGGCATACTTTATGGAGTCGAGTTATACATGACGAGTAGCCTACCTTCTCGTAAGCGAGTCTCGCGTCCGGCTGCACGGGCTCGAGCGTGGCAGGGTTGTACGGCTGCCCGTAGAGCAGCAGGCGCGCGACGGCGGGGCGCGCGCACGCCCGGCACGCGCCCGCGCCGCTGGCCACGCTGAGGCC